>JAFVLL020018631.1:0-41864 GCA_021397915.2 Tor tambroides | reverse complement strand
TTCTCCAGTCTTTGATGCAAACTCCAGCCATTCAACACTTGCACAACAGGCCGTCCTAAATGTTTGTCATGTCAGTCTCACTCTCTGCTCTGCCAGTAAATACAAAAGAAGTGCACAAAAAGTGACAGAGGCTTCTTTCAGAGGCTTACCATCTGATTAGCCTTTTGCTCCATTTATTCGCTGCTTTACCAATCAATGGGAGATTGATTGATCTTTTTGTGCTCTTCGTGTTACAATTATCTGGAATTTGAGCCAGACAGGTTAATACCAGGATATAAAAGACTTAAGACAATCCCGGGATTGAAAATGGGCTGTTTTTTTTTTACCATAATCTCAACATTACAGCTTCTTACGGTTATTGTTTAGAACTTTTCATTTACTTTGCGTACATTATCTATTGCTGAGAGAGGACAAAGGCTCCATACACTACTATTATCTACTATGATGCTTTACATTGGTAACATTTTACAATAGTCTCATTTGTTAACATTAGTTAATTAACTATTAGCATTAGCATTAACTAACATAATTAGCATTAACTAACATGAGCAATATATTTTTTTACAGCGTTTATAGTTTTGTTAATGCTACTAACTAAAAATGTTCATGTTAGTTCACAGTGCATTAACTAAAGTTTAAAATCTCTTAGTAAATGTTGAAATTAACATTGACTGAGACAGTAGAGCTGTTGTTCATTGTTAGTTCATGTTAACTATTGTAATTAAAGGAATAGTTCACCCTAAAAATGAAAAATTGCTTACCATTTACTCAACACTCAGGCCTGTTAAGATGTAGATGACTTTGTTTCTTCACCTGAACAGATTTGGAGAAATTAAAAATATTCACTTGCTCACAAATGGATCTCTGCAGTGAATGGGTGCTGTTTTAACTTTAGACTGTCACTTCTGGGCAAAGTTGACTCCATAATCCATTTTTCATGCTTCCTCTCATCAAAATCCACTCACATATTTGTTTTTAATTGTTTTGGACTATTTTCACAGTGTTTGACCTGTGCATATTTCTTTCCTGATTCAGACAAGAGGACTTTTTCATTGGAGAAAGCTGTTAATAATGGATTTGATTATTACAAATGCACAGCTTTTTACTTCACAAGACGTTAACTGATTGACTGGAGCGGTGTGGATTACTTGTGGTTTGTTGTGATGTTTTTATCAGTTGTTTGGACTCTCATTCTGATGGTACCCATTCACTGCAGAGGATCCATTGGTGATCGAGTGATGTAATGTTAAATTTCCCCAGATCTGTTCTGATGAAAAAACAATCTCATCTACATCTTCGACGGCCAACGGGTGAGCACATTTTCAGCAAATTTTGATTTTATGGTGAACTATTCCTTTAACAAATGAAACCTTCTTGTAAAGGGTTACCTTTAAATTGATATAAGATTAACTTGTATTAATATAACTTAATATATACACACCATAATACAATCCACACATTGTGGAAGACTATTATATATCTAAGCGTACTTTAAAAATCATGTAATGTCAAGAATACTGCTCATGCTCAGCATCCTAACCATTTCCCTTCACGTTTCGGTTCAGTTCTAACCACAGGCCCTCAGCAGCAGTA
Source organism: Tor tambroides (assembly GCA_021397915.2). Classification (NCBI taxonomy): domain Eukaryota; kingdom Metazoa; phylum Chordata; class Actinopteri; order Cypriniformes; family Cyprinidae; genus Tor; species Tor tambroides. Next base: position 40,271 of record JAFVLL020018631.1, on the reverse strand, counting down.
AATCTCGGATGCAGGACGCTGGTTCTGCCTCACAGGGAATCTGATGGATCACTCTTACCCTGCATATAAGCCATGAGAGAACGCTAGTCCACCCAGCTCCCTGGAATACCGATAGGATTACATTCATAGAGACTTCAAAACTTGAGCTTCTGCAAAACTTCTCCTTAAAAAAGCACCAAAACTTTTTGGGGACATGGTACTATGATTATGCCTTATATTTTTGTACCATGGTATTCCTTGAATTACCCCGGAATATGTAAGTGCCATGGTACATGAATATGGTAATCACTTACTATACTATACACAATACTATTAGTATGGTACCTGGACTATTTTCTATCAAAGATTTTAACTTACAATAAAAAATGGTTTCATCAAAATGTTCACTACTTTTAATCAAGTTTTTGCCTGCAGTAGTTCATTTCAAATGGTACAGTGTAATTTTTAGTACAAATATTCCATGCTGCTTTTTCATTAGTATCAGGCCATAAAACCAGCATGGATAGTAATTACTTTAAAAAAAAATAATTTTTGTTTCAAATAGTTTTAGCATATTATTGTAGAGGACATGGCATGTAAAGGGTTGGAATCTGTTTCTTTCTATTGTAACAAAATATTGCATTATTTTTAGATATTTCTGTATAAGATTTTAATCTAAGATTTTATATGATTTTATATGCATTAAACATATCAAATATGACAGTAAATCTTTCTATTTCAGATTAATCCTATTCTTTTAAACCTTCTTTCAATCACATAATGTATCATGGTTTCCACAAAAAAAAAAAAAAATAAATAAATAAGCAGCACAACAGTTTTCAACAGTTTTCAATATTGAGCGGCAAATCAGCATATTAGAATGATTTCTGAAGGATCATGTGACACTCAAGACTGGAGTAATGATGCTGAAAATTCAACTTTGCATCACAGGAATAAATTATATTTTTAGAAACCAATATTTTAAAATAGAAAAAAGAAAATATATTTAAATAGTTATTTTAAATTGTAATAATATTTCACAATATTACTGCTTTTACTGTATTTTTTATCAAATAAATGCAATCTTGGTGAGCATAACAAACTTCTTTCAAAAACACTAAAAAATTCACTCAAATTTTTGAACAGTAGTGTATATTTGTATACTATATATGTCTACAAATTATGAAACAAATATATATGAGTGAGTCAAAAAAGTGAAGGAGATTGAAATAGAGCAAGCACAGCGTGTGTATCGGGGTGTGTGTGTGTTGGCTTGGTTAGTGGGAGGATGTGAATCCAAGGCTATTTTGCCAGTGGAGAGATTCTGTATTAATAATGCAATGTTGTGATTGGATGCACTCAAGCCCCATTACTCATCGCTGAGCTGATATAGCTCACCAGTAGTGTGAAGGTCACTTCACATAATGTGCTGGCTGCTTTTGCCAATAAAATGTGCAGTTTTGTCACCTATAGCCAAACTGCATCTTAGTGTGGGGTACGATTTAATGTCTTAGTATAAGTCCCACAGCTCAATATGACATACAAATACAAATCCTGCCTAAATAATCACCCTTATTTACACACACATTTATCTTCTGATTATAAGTCTAGATAAGATCAAATCTCATAACTGGTAATAAAATAAGTCATTTTTGCTTAATATAGGCTAGGAAGTACTAGCCTATATTCAATTAATATATGCAACAACTCCTCACTATCTGAGAGAGTCACGGCAGATTAAAACCTTGGCAAATAATTTTCTCACAGGTTCCTATAATGTTGGAAGTGGAAAATGAAATGTTTAAGAGTCATAGTGTTTTACGATGCTTTTTAAAAATAGATGGAAATGCTTCAGGCCTCCTTTTTAAGAGACTTCATTACTGTATATAAAAGGATTTTATAGTCTTGTGGTCCTAGAATATGTTCAGATAAAGCTGAACCTTTGTGAATTATTTAGAAGCATTTTATCATCTTTAGATATGTATTATTAAAGTGAGTTATTTGACATATGCATACACTCTGTTTTTAATTACATAGATTAAAAGGCCAACATTAAAGGGATACTTCACCTTTGCTGATAATTTACTCATCCTCAGGCCATCCAATATGTAGATGAGTTTGTTTCTTCGTTAAAACAGATTTGGATAAACTTAGTATTACATCACTTGCTCACCAATGGATCCTCTGCAGTGAATGGGTGCCGTCAGAGTCCAAACGGCTGATAAAAACATCACAATAATCCACAAGTATTCCACACAACTCCAGTCCATCAATTAACGTATACCAATTAAGCAAATAGCTCTGTGTTTATAAAAAACAAATCCATCATTAAGGCATTTAATTTTAAACTGTTGCTTCTGGCCAAAATACGAATCCATCCATAAATAGCAATGCTTCCTCCAGTAAATCCACTGTTGTCCTCTCACATCAAAATCCACCAACATTTTGGTGGGAACTTGTAAACAGTGCTTGATCTGTGCATATTTCTCTCCTGATTCAGACAAGATGAGTTTTTCACCGGAAATAGCAATATTATGGATAGACGAATCTTATTTTAGCTGAAAGTAAGTAAAGTTAAAAATGGCTTAGTGCTGGATTTGTTTCTCACAAACAAGCAGCTCATGTTTTACTTGTGGATTATTGTGATCAGCTGTTTGGACTCTCATTCTGATGGCACCCATTCACTGCAGAGGATCCATTGCTGAGCAAATGATGTAATGCTAAATTTCTCCAAATCTGTTCTGGTGAAGAAATAAACTCATCTACATCTTGGATGGCATGAGGGTGACTACATTTTTAGCAAATTTTCATTTTTGGGTGAACTATCCCCTTAAAGTTTCTCTATTCCTGTGTTCAAGTATGCATACTTCTCTGCAGCATAGCTATAGAGGTCTGGTAATGTATTTATAATCCACACCTGCATACCTAAAGAACTTCACAGAATACAGAAAGTATGAGGATATCTTATGTGCACTGTTTAGACATAGTCACTTTTGAGATTACAGCTGTGCAGTGGAGTATCTCTCTCCCCTCCACTCCACTCAGCTGCTTTGAATCACATCATTAGAAACCATTAGAGAGGAAAATCTGTGTCACCTCACCATTCTAGCAGTTCAGTCCCTCTGGCTTCTCCAGAACTGATATGTGTCACTATACTGTTCTCCACTCATACAGAATATCCTCATCTCATCGGTCCAATGCAGGATTTCATGATTTATTACTCTCACAGCTTCCATGCTAATTTCCCTGGTGCTTGGCCACTGCAGCTCTTCATTTTCTTGTTCCATAGACATCCTTTGTAGCAGCTCTTGTCCTCTGTGTTTTATGACGATGAGCCAGACTTTGACTGCAAGAATAAAAGAGAAATTCTGAATGAATCTTTTGAAAGAAATACTTGATCTAAACTTTATTATATACAATTCTACAGGGTCCAAAATCTGAGACCGCACTGAAAATCTGGGATACAAAATCTTCTGATGAAAGATTCTGCACTACTTCTCTGTCACCAGTCAAGTAAATGTCTGATGTTATTGCTTCCAAAATTTCACTCACCCTGTTATTCAATTTTGAAACTTTTTTAGGTAAATAAAGTTTTAGCTAAATAAAATCAACCACATTTAAAGCAGTAGCAATGCATGATGTCTATCAAAACTACTGTATAACAATAGAGCTTTTACACAAATAACCTGACATTTCTCTGAACAGACAGATATTTTAGTTGCTCACGGGAAGAGCGTAAAGTTGAATGGACCTCATTCAGAAAACACAAGCCGAAGCAGATTTTCTGTGTAAATCACATTAAATTCAATGCTCCAATTTGTGTAAAAATGGTTTAGTGAACGATTTACACTGAAAGCCATTCTGCTCGTGCTTCATAAATGAGGCCAAATTAACATAAAACGTCCCATAAAACATAATGGCCCACATCCAGGGTTTTCAACCAGGGTTCTGTGAAGATACATAGTATGCGAAATAAAATTATCTTAACTTTCATGAAATTTGTATCTATTTGAATGAACATTATCTAATGAACCGATAAGCATTCATGTTTTTAGTGCACATTATAAAGTGTCACAGTGAAAATCTAGATTTTGAAACTATTTTTTCAACATTTTATGAAGGTTGAAAACCACTGTTCTACTTAAACATCCTTGCATCTGAGAATAGAAGTCAGCACCCTAATACATCAGAAATCATCATCATCATCATCATCATCATCCCCACACTGATTTTCTATCATCTTTGCTCATTTTATGCTGCCATGCAGATGTGACATTGCAAAGGCTACAGTTTTCAAAGCATCTCCATAGATTTCTGGGATCTGTTCATTTATTCATCAGGACTGCTGGGACTCACTTCACAGAAGCCAATCGTCACTAGAGGAGGACATTTGAAGATTATTTTTCAAAGTGTGGTAATATCCGAGATGCTTAAATAAACTTTATGAAAAAACACGTGACAGATTAGAAACAACATTCAGTGTTCCTTTTTGAATATTTAGGCCCAAGTATGTGCTTTTATGTACATATTTGGCCTGTCACATGAATCAATATTTGTTATGTACACCTATATATCTTGACTTTACTTCAAAACAAATATCTGCAAGAGAGAGAGAGATGTGCAGGTATAAGTATGTGAGCGTGTGTTCCTTTGCAATATTATAATCAAAACAATTATTCCAATAAAATACTAACATCCTTTGAAATTGAAAACCGAGAGAGCGAGATCTCAGAGGAGGTTTGTGGATATCTGAGCCACAGAAAAACAGCAAATGAGAACTGATTCTCTGTCTCATTCTGTTTTGAAGTCGTGTTCCTTCACTAATTGTTCATTCCTCCTCCTCATCCACATTTGACATTGCTTTTAACTCGCCTCTTATGTAGTTAATTCCTTCTCTGTGTCTTTTTTTCATATTTCTCCACTGAACAAACTCATCCCTCTTCCAGCCATTACATCTTATGAAATAAATCTGCACTTATACAGCACCATCACATCTGAAGTCAAATGATCTAGTTTCAAATGAATTTGGACAAGGACAGTTTTAGCTGTGGGAAAGTTTAGAAGGCATGTAAAAAGGCTTTTGACATCGAATAGGTTTTAGTGAGGGGAAAGATAGCAATTAGTTTCTTAGATACACTTGATTGAATCTTAAAAATGGATTAAAAGTGAAAGAAATGGAATTTCCCTTCACTCTAATGAAACTAAAACCCTTCCTGTGCAGTAAAAGTCTTTTTAATGGACCAAAGGTGGAAATAAAACCTGAATATTGATAACACTGGGAGATGGTACATTCTAGGTGACTTTTTATTTTATTTTATGGAATGTTGTGGAGTGATGTCAAGATGTCATTCCCCTGTACGGTGATGAATTAAATAGTGCACCTGCGCACCTGTTACTGTTGCCATGAGCAACGGCATTTAGCCAATCACAAATGCGAGTGTCGAAGAAACAAAAACACCTGCAAGTGATTCAAAATAATCAGGGTGAATACAAAAGGGTGATGACACCTAAGAAGGATGAACTTGGTTAGAAAAATGATGTGTCATTCGGCAAAGTCGTGACATCGTTTTATAGTAATCATGGCATTTACAGCCATGCCAAGAATATGAACAAAGAACAAAAAAACATACATGCTAACAGCTTTCCATGGTATTATAGATCCCCTAAGTCCCTCTTTTGCATTATTTACAAGCAAGCAAGCTGCACTTCCAGCTTAGCATGAGCAGGAACAACAGTAGCCTACACTTTTGCTTTTATACAACAGTTCAATAAAGTTGATATTGCTTGCTTTGTGTGTTTTTGCTCCGTCAGTGAATTTTATATTATGTATGGATAAATATAAAATGCATCTAAACAACAAACAAAGTGGTTGCATTTCTGAATGAAGCAGATTCGGTTGACTGAATGAATTCAGTGACTCTGTTTCCTTCATGAATAAATCTGTTTTTGAACAAATCGTTTAAATAAATAATTCAATGTCTCATAAAGACAAGTGCTTGTCGCCACCTACTGGCAGAACGATGTAACCTCGTTATGCTGCTTGATGTTGCAAACTGGTATTTTTCATAATATTATTTTAATCTATTGTGGTAATTATAAACAAACTGACGCTTAGTTTACGGTGTTTAGTTATTCTTCTAGTTAGCGGCTAACGAATCAGAAAGCTGGTTGTGGCTAGAAGGAACACAGCTACTGCCAGAAAATAATAATAAATGAAATTTGCTATCTATTAGATTGTGTTTTATAAACGTCTACATATATACAGTGCACAACATAAATGAGTACACCCCTCTGAATAAATATAAGAGATGTATTTTCTTAATGATCACTAATATAATTCAAAGATGGCAAAATTGAAATGTATTAAACATATACTTAATAAAAAACAACAAAATATATGCCAATATTTTCTGTAAGATAAGTAAATTAGCCAATTTTGTTTAAATGAAGGATTGCAGAAACGAGTACACCCTAGATTTTAGATATTTAATTTAGCAAATGTATAATATTCTAGTACTTAGTATGTCCTCCAGAACTTTAAGTATACTGCGCTGACCCTTCTTGGTACTGAGTGTACAAGTTCATGACAAATTTTCACATCTGTCCTGTTTAACTCCTGGAGGACGACCTCCTTAAATGCTCTGGTCTTTAATGGGGAGTTTTGCTCAGCTCGTCTCTACAGAATCCCCCACAGCTGCTCAAGAGCGTTAAGATTGAGTGAAATACATGTCCACTGAAGGATTTTCACCTTGGGAGAATGAATATCTTCATTGTCATGCTGAAAAAAATGCCCAATAATGCAGGAAATGAGGGGAGGGTAGCATCTTCTGTTTCAGGTTTTTGTATTTCATCACACAGTGGTGTGTGAATTCATGACAGTGTTGATAAAGCACAACTCCCTCACACCTTCAGCACGAATTCCTCCCTATAGAAGAGCTTTACTACCACTGAACGGCACTGTGAGTACCAAGCACTTCTCACTGTACTCCTCCTCTAGCAACACCACAACATTTTGGATGCTTTTGGATATGAAATGATTGACTTGGTCTCTTGAGACCAGAGTATGGATTCCCAGAAGTCTCTATTTTATAAATATGGGCCTTGGAAGAGGTTAAATGAGTTTATTTTGCTTTGGCTACAGTAGCCAATTCTAGTGGTGACAACAACCATGCATGTCACTTCTGCAGGCTGTGTCATACTCTGTGAGATAAAGTGTCACTCTTTTCATAGCTTTTGTCAGCTCTGAGACTCATCACTAAATGAAAACTTAAAGTGAAGACCTGATTATTTCAGGAGCCTTGTCACAAGTCCATTATTTTTGAATGTCGGTGCTACTTCTGCTATATTTTCACACTTAAAACAATAATTTGGTATTCCTCTTACCATTGTCCTCTTTTCTACTAAATAAGAAGTCACCTGGCAGTTCTCTCCCAAGTGGTTCCACTGCTGCCAGCATTAAGTCTGAGTATGATTCAGTGGGCTATATAACACTTTTAATTGTCAGGAAATTACTTGTCTTTAAAAGTTTTGGTTCAATATACTTACCTTTTGATCAAAAACAGCCTTAAACCTACACTTTTTTTTTTTTTTTTTTTTTTAAAGTTTTATTTAGTAACTTTCAGGAGGGTGTACTCATTTTTGCAACACAACATTTTATCACTTTGATAAGAAAATCTTATTTTGCTGAATAATTTTGACATTCTTCTTTGGTAACTGATCAAGCAGGATTGTTGGAACATTATATCTCCAAAGAACCCTAACATGTCATGTAAGTAAAGAGTCATTGCTGAATTTGTTAAGTTTTAGAGGGGGTGTACTCATTTATTCTGTGCACTGTATTTACCCCAACCCTAAACCTAACCTTACGACAATGCAAATACAGTAATTACCCTGATAGCACACATATACATCATGGAGACATCTATTTGAGATCTGCAAGATGTATTTTTTTAGAGTGCAATAGGCTACATCTACAGGATGTTTCCTATCAGATGTCAAATAGACGTTTATTAGATGTCTTTAAGATGTTTATGATTTAGAATGTATGTAAAACTGACATCTTACAGATGTCGGTCAGATGTTTGTACATAGCAGATGCTTTCCAGATCAAGTGCTCTTTAAAAGACATCTTACAGACTTACGTTCAACGTAAAAAAAAAGAAATAAAAAATGACGCGATATTGATGTGTGCATGCTTACGGTCCCCAAACTTCACAGAAAAAAAGGCTACTTCCGCTTAGCAAAATAAGTTGTATAAAGTCATTAGCAGCACTTTATTTCCAACAAAACAGCAAAGTCTGCTCTATAGAGAGAAGGCTTTTGTCCGTCTCCGGTGAAGATAAGAGCTCATTTTCAGAGCGCGTGGCTGTAATCAGCTGACTTTCTTTGGCACTTGACGAGAATGTATGAACTTATGTTGAACCCAATTAATTACTTTCTCCTGCCTATAAGAGTTTAATCAGGAGATGCACTCAAGTGCGCATGTGGTCGTCTCTAACCGTAGCCTGCTATTTCTAGTGCTTGTCTTTAAGATTATCACGTCTTTAAGTATATCACTAATAACTGTTAATGGGCTACAGGATTTCCTCACATTATCCTTAAATAGCCACAAAAAAACATCTCTCTATATATGACTGTGTTCGATATCAAAAGTAGTTGACACGCAGCCCAGTCAGTCAATGACAAAAGAAGGCAATGAAACTTTATTAGGCTACATCACAGACCGTTTTGGAATGTCAGTGGTTTCATGTGCTTGATCTCAACTGAACCCTTGAACCATTAATAATTGAATTATTGATGATTTGAACTCATCTGGCGTCAGCTTTATCATTTAAATTCACAAAAGCCGAGTAGAATGTTCTATAAAGTTCTTAACTAACACGTAAAATAAGTGAACGTGTGTTTTCCTCGATGCATTTACATAGTCCTAACCAGCAGGTGTCCTCAGTGTGCAGAGTTACAGGCCCTTTGAAACCATGATTTCTCAAGCCAACTGATTCATTACTTTGAAGCTTCGACATAAAGTTAAGAATAGCATTTATTTGAAATAGATTTTTTGGAACATTATAAATATCTACTGTCATTTTTGATCAATTTAATGCATCATTGCTGAATGAAAATATTCTTTCCTTTTTTCTTATCCCAAATTTACCCCAAGTTTTTACAAAAATAAAGTAGCAAAAATGTTTTCAACATTGCAAATAATAATAAGAAATGCTTCTTAATCAAATCAGCATATTAGAATGATTTCTGAAGGATCATGTGACACTAAAGACGGCAGTAATGATGCTGAAAATTCAACTTTGCCATCACATGAATAAACTGCATTTTAAAATGTATTAAACTAGAAAACACTTATTTTAAATAGTAATAATATTTGATAATATTACTTTATTTTGAATTTGCCATGCTTTAATGCTGTCACACTGCCTTGGTATTTTCAGAGTTCAGACAAAGCCTAGAATAAAACCAAACACAATAGTTTAAAACACAAAGGAATTACTCTGTACTTTTTAACAAGGTTGGTGCGAAGCTTCTTCACATAAAAGCCTGCCAGTCATGTAAACAGCAATCTACAGAGAATCAGAAGCAGTTCAGAGTTCAGTCTGACCTTTAGTTACGTGTCTCTGGCCTCTTCTCTCATGCATGGCTCAGCACACGCTGAAACTATACAACTTGTCTGCATACTAACACACTTGATCTGCTCAGATCTGCATCTTCATCCCTCTCTCTGACCTTCCTCATCCCTGTTATTCACACCCAGCCTGATGACTAATCAGGGAGAGGAAAGTATACACATTTTTATGAGATGTTTGGTGTCTTTTCTTCTGTTGTGTTAAAATACTGGCAGGGCGGCAATATATTTCATCTTTGCATTCATAGTCATAGATATCTCTGATGCACTTCATATACATATTTCAACTAAGTAATCAATGTCAGTGTGTAGAGAGTCTTAATCTGATTGATTGTCACAGTGAAACTGAAATGGGGAAATTGTTTTTTGCCACTTTCTTATTTGCACTGAGAAAATGGTAAACACCCTTCAGTTAACAGAAATCCATTAGGAGTATGTGAGGGAAATACTAATGCATCACACAAGGCTTTGTCTAGAACAGAACACAGGCAGAAAAATCACATACTGTAGACTTATGTGGTTAAAGGCCAAAATGGGTTCTATGGCCAATAAGCAGCCACCTAGATACAAAAATACAGTTGTAAATTTGACATAAAATATAGTTGTTAATTGCTTTGGTAAAAAAGCATCTGAACATGAATATAAAAGTGATACGCTTTTGCATCAGGGAAATGAAGCCTTGAAATACAAACAAATAGCTTTCATAACATTTTTGTTCAACCTGCTTCTAGCAGGATTACACTTAAATGGGAAATTACTTTCATGCACAGATATTGGATGGTTTTGTGCTTGCATTGGTGTTCTGAAATGATGCAACAGCTTTCAGAGTTTTATTTATATTATGTTATGTAGAGTTTTGAATGGCTCTTTTAAGGTTTTATGTATGTTGCTTTATGTAGAGTTTTAGATGGGGTTTTAAAGTCTTCCTAAAGGTGTTTGCACAGTATTATTTCCATTCCTTCAACAATAAAAAAAAAATAAATAAAAAATAATAATAAATGAAACTAGTGTTTTATATTACCTAAATCCAGGGCTCTCAAGGAGTGCTAGGAGGTCTTCAGAAAATAAGAAGAATGTTCACAAAATTTTAATATTAAGTCTACCTTTTCTGATTTAAGAGATTACTCTATTACTATGTTTTCATAAAAACACACATTTTATTTGTAATGTAAAATATGCCTTTTTTACATGAAAACACAATACCATTCAAAAGTTCGGTTTGGTATGATTTTTTTAAAAAAAAGGTTTTTGAAAGAAGTCTTTTATGCTCACCAAGGCTGCATTTTGTCATGTAGTGGTTGAATAAACATGGAAATAAAAGGACTAGATCTATCTAGAAGCAGTTTTCTTTAATCAAAATAAGGTACAGACTTCTCAGGCTCTTAGGAAACAAAACACGGTAAACAGAACAACCACTAAAAATAATGACAAAATCTGACCAAGAACAATTCAAATTGAGAACTTTATACAGAGACACACTAGGGACTAAACTAGATAATTAACTAGACACAGGTGACTGTGACACATAAGGGTGAATCAAAAACCATGGTAACAGATCAACAAAGACAGGAAACTGAAATGGTACAGTGCAAAACTAACAACAAAACTAAGACCCAGAAAGAGAAAACACATTTATTTGACCAAAAATACAGTAAAAACAGTAATATTGTGAAATATTATTACAATTTAAAATGCATTCAAAATGTATTCCTGTGATAGCAAACCAGAATTTTCAGCATAATCACTAGTCTTCAGTGATATCAATATGCTGATTTGGTGCTCAAGAAATATCTTATATTATTAACCTCCAGTTGTACTGCTTTTCAGGATTCTCTGATGAATAGAGTATGAATAGAATGAATCAAACAAAAGAGCGGCATTTATTCGAAATATAATTTTTTTGACATAAGTATTTATTTAGTCACTTTCCGTCAGTTTAATGCCTCCTTGCTGGATACAAGTAATATTTTCTTTCAAAAATAATACATTTTTTGCTTTTTGAACAGTAATGCATAGCTGCTTTTATATTTTAGTAAAGGGGTATATTTGGGGGTTCAAAAATTTGAAAACCTCTGATCTAGAGCACCCATCCCACATAGTGTCATAATTTCTTCAAAAGTCTAAGCTTTTTGAATTAGCATTCCAAATTTGAATAAGATTTTCAGTCGCTCACTGAAGTCACTAAATCAAAGCTACATTTAACATTTTCTTTTACACACCAAAAACTACTACAAAGCTGAAAAAAAGACAAATTTGCCAGTGCCAAAGTTGAGGGGAACACACTTTGATCAAAAGCACATCAGTAGCATTAAGAAGAGGCGCTCCAAGCGCGTTTGGAGGCGTGTTCTTATACATGGAGTGCTGCTCTTACACCCTCCTGGACTATTTTACATTAATGTGTCAGCGCCTCTGATCTGCTCTTGACTGCGGTTCATGTTCTGATAAGGAGCCAATGAGCCAGTGGTGTACAGCAAATCTCCAGGGTCTTCTCTGAACCATTAGAAAGGCTCCACCCACAAACAGTGACATCACATACAGTCTTCACATATGGTTTTAATGCATGCCTGCCAGCCAATCAGAATTGAGTATTCAGATGTAGAGATCATAGGTGAAGCACGTGGACTGGAGGTGACATGTTAATTATTTAATGGTCGTGGTTACTATATAATAACTCGTGGGAACATGATAATATGTTGTGCACAATGGAGATATTACATTTACATTTAGTCATTTGGCAGACGCTATCTAAAGTGACCAATTGTAAATATATGAGAAGCGATTCACATCTTGAAGATGCAAACAGATGAAGAGAAGTGCTCATAACAATTAAGTCTCAGGCATTGCTCAAATAAGTACAAGCTAGCAAGGGAAGGAAAATTAGCTGTGAAAGATAAAGTTTTAAAGTCGTAGCCACTATGAAATGATGTCGTTCTCAAGAGCAATATAAGATGTCGTTACTTTAATAAATGATCCGTGGGCCATCACGATGAATATCACGTTCCCACGAGTTAATATGACGTTCCCACTAATTAAAGTCGGGCTCACACTACAGGAGTTTTAAAATCCTAACCGATTATCAAATCAGGCTGCAGCACACACATAAGGAGAATCTTTGCAGATTATCTTCCCTCAAATCTTAAAAAAAACATAACACATTCACAAGATTTTCCTGGTGTAAAAATCGAAGCATCACACAATTTACAAGATATTATTAAGATTATCATGCCAGAGGGAGTGCCTCACGTGATCTCACGATCTCAGATCGTCACTTATATTTCAGCGACGTTTACATCTGTTAGCTAGCATGCTAGCAGCTTTCTGCACTCACCTGGTACGTTCAAAACTGAGGCAATTTCACTCCAGCGCTTCTTTCTCCTTACGGTTGTGATACGTTTTCGACACATTATACAGAGAGTCGTGTTAAAAAAAATTCAAGAAGCAGTTTCCTCCGTCTCCACTATCCAACAGAGCAGTACAGCAGCTGTTTTGCGGTCGCGCATTTGCTATTATGAAAGTACTGACGTAATCATATAGCCGTCATCATCCCGATGTTTGATATGATCGGGGCAGCCCCGATTTGTGTGCGAGCAGATCGGGAGGTGCAAAGTTCGATCGGTGAATGCCTCACACTACCAGATAATCTGCACCGAACATCGGGACCGATCGAGGTGCTCGACAAGATTTTTGCTCCGATTCTCGGAAGGTGGAAATCGGGGCTAAATGGGGCTAAGAATCCTGTAGTGTGAGCCAGGCTTAATATCTCGTGGCCACGACACATTATCACGTTCCCACGAGTTATTAACGAATTAAAACTAAGTGAACTGAACATGTCACCTCCCGGTCACCGTAATGGCATAATAGGAGTGAAATAGTATCAAAAATTATGTTATTTGAACAATTTAGCCTTCTCTTTGTTTTTGTTTTTTTTTCTTTATTTTGCCTTTTCTGAACACTATGGAAATGTGCTGTTCATCTTTCCAACTTGTAGGTCTGCAGTGGGTTAGTGTTGGAAACTTTGAATCAATAAGTAAACATCCAGGCTCTCCCATATGCCAATGCTTTGAGTGCTAATCTGGCTAGAATCAATCATTTGGACATATGACCCGTATCTTCCAGCAACTGTTGCTTGGATGCAACAAAAATGTGAAAAACAATGCAAATGGCTATTTTTCCCATTCTGACAAGAACAATACAGAAACTGTAATCGTTACAATTTTCTCTGTGAATATTAGACTGCTTTGGATCTTATAGTAAATGCTCTAATGTTTTTTTTGACTCCTCATTACGATTGCAGCTCAGTCCTGTCTGTTGTTGTGGTATCTCGCCACGTCTCTACATCTGTTTGCTCGGCAGCCTTTCAAAGTCAGAGACAACCAGCTGTTACCGTCATCTTCAGAGAAGATGTTGTCCACACGCTGTATCCATTCTAATCTGGACTGATTAGACGGTGATTAGAATGCAGGACTTTAACTCTGTCCACTAACTGAGAGCCCAATAGCATCAACAAAAGCCAGACTGTCGGTTTCTCCGGCAGCTGAATGAGCTGGAGGGAGTCGATTCTTGTTCCTCCTGGAATAAAAGAGCAGGTGCAATCATATAAGCAGAATATAAACACGTTTCTAATGATCTTCAAAACCTTCTCATCTAAAGTTTGCAGACAAATATACACTACAGTTCAAAACTTCGTGGTTGACAGGTTTTTTTAAATGGTTTTGAAAGAAGTCTCTTATGTTCACCAAGGCTGCATTTGTTTGATCTACAGTACAGTAAAAACAAAAATATTGTGAAATATTATTACAATTTAAAAGAACTGTTTTCTGTTTGAAAAAGTTTTAAAATGTAATTTACTCTTGTGATGCAAAGCTGAATTTTCAGCACCATTACTCTAGTCTTCAGTGACGCATGATCCTTCAGAAATCATTCTAATATGCTGATTTGATGCTCAAAAAACATTTCTTAATATTTTCAATGTTAAAAATAGTTGTGCTGCATAATATTTATTTATTTATTCATTCATTCATTTTGTGGAAACCATGATGCATTTTTTTCAGGATTATTTGATGAACAGAAAATTCAAAAGAACAGCATTTCTTTGACATAAAAATCTTTTACATTATAAATTATAATGTTATATATTATGTTATAATTATCATAAATGTGAATAAAAGTATTTTTGTTTTTTAAATATGGATTTAATTTGAGAAAAATTGCTGACCCCAGATTTTTCTATAATGGTGGTGTAAATGGTGCCTACATATGAATTTCTTAACTTTTTTATTCATCCATGTAGATGATGAAAGATTATAAAGGTTAGTAAACCAGCGCATGAACATTTAAAGCAAATCTCACTCTCAGTACTCAGGACACACGCTGTCTCTCATTTGATCAGGTCATTGCTCAAATGAAATAATCCCACTGGTGTAAATGAGGTGCAGGGCAGATCAGTGAGGTGAGTGTGTTTTATATGTTCTTCAGCGGTGTGTGACATACTGACTCTGACCCCGTGTGCTTATGCTGGAGTGGAGCAGACTGGATCGATAGCACATTAATGGCCATCGCTCTTGTTTCCAATTGCACCACCTGTAAATTCTCATTCTCGTTCTGTCTCTCTAATTTCTTTTTTTTTTACTGACATTCTTCATCTAATTTTAACTTTCTGTCTCTCACACACATATAACACACGTATAATGTTACAAACAGAACTAGATTACTTAGAAATTGTAATCCGACACTGATTCCAAATTACATAACAAAAACTGTAGTTAGTAACGTAATCAGACTACTTTTTTATTACTTTTAGATTACTTTTGACTAAGTCATTTATCACATTGATTTAAATAGGATAATCGTGTACCATATTGATATAAAATACAAAGCCTAAGACAATATATTTCATTTGTTGTAATTAACAACATAAAGTGCATTAAACATTACACTGCATCAGGGTTTCCCAAACTGGGGTTTGTGAGTTTAATGAAAAGCTAATAATGAAATAAACCATAAAAATGTAAAATTAAAAGAAGTCATTTAAAATAACATCAATCAAAATAAAACGCTTACTAGTTAAAATACTTTATTTGTTTACCTGCATGTCATGTGACCATTAACCTACAGAGAACCGTGAACATGCAAATGTGATACTTAATTATTAAAATATTTATTTTAAAATCTCAGCATATTTCAAGTAAATATATTAGGTGACAGATGTTCGAATGACAAAAATGTTTGGGAATGCCTGGATTACATGTAAATAAGAAATAAAGTGAATTTTTGCATTTTAATGTGGTCAAATGCTGTGTAGCCACCTGACTATTGACTGGTCTTTGTGTGAATGTCCACAAAACTGGACTTTACGGGTATATATAAGCGGTAAGCTATTTTAGAAAAGAACATTTAAAAAATGAAAAGGAGTAACTGGGGAGAATCAATAAATTATGAATTATTTATTGCTATTGTGTGAATAATATGTAATCACGTAATCAATAAAAAAGTTACGAGTATTTTAAAATGTAATTTAATCCATTTACAAGTACTTAATTTTTGGAATCTGATTATGTAATCCAGATTATGTTTATTATGTAATCAGTTACTACTCAGCTCTGCATGGTTACCAAAAAAATAATCTAATTCAAATAAATGATGTTCTTTTGAACTTTCTATTTATCAAAGAATCCTTAAAAAACACTTTCCACAAAATATTTAGCAGCACAAATGTTTTAAACATTGATAGTAATAAAAAAAAAATGTTGCTTCAGCATCAAATCAGATCATGTGACATTGAAAACTGGGGTCATGATGCTAAAATCAATGATAAAACAGGAATACATTACACTTTAAAATGTATTAAAATATAAAAAGTTGTTTTAAATATTTAAACATTTTATCTATCTATCTATCTATCTATCTATCTATCTATCTATCTATCTATTGTAGGGTATCAGAGCGGATCAGACAATTTAAGATTTGATCAAGAACATGGTTGAAACACGAGGAGCCGAATTCCACAAAGAGGCCCAACAAATCAGATCCTAGCGCCAGGCAGTCTGAAGCAAGCCTAACTAACCAACTCTTTCACGGAACAGCTTGCTACATTAACACAAAAGAACACTTATTGATAATCCCAACTCAGGAAGGAGATTGTCAATTTTGGGGCAAGTAACCAAGATTAATGGTCAAAGAGAAGCACAGCGTGACCATCACATGTAAATCAATGATAGAAATCATGAGCTTCCTCAGATTGACTTCCCCCAACTAGCAAACAAATATCAGACTGAAATTTCTTCTAAAACCTTTTGACCTTTGTTCCTCAGAACACACCCTCACGTTCACAGAATGGCACAGATACTGCCTTTTTCATATGTAGATGCACCAAAAATCATCTTAAAAGGACTTATAAACGAATATCAGTCCATTGCATAACTTCATAGCATGTATGTGACCCACACATTTGTCTATAATGTTCTAATCACTCATTGTGTATGTCTTTTTAATAACTATCGAATAGCTTAAGGGTTCATATTCATGTTTAGTATGTGTGTGTTTGAATCTTCTTTCTGGAAACGTTTCTTCCAATCAATTCTTTGTCAAATGTATCATATTCTTGTTATAGAAATCATGTCCAAATTATGCTCTGCAAGAGTGGGAAAATTCGGATCATGATAAGATAACATGTTGATTTATGTATTGGGAGGAGAAACATAGCAACACCCTGAGCTATAAGACAATGTCTAATTAGTCAAGACAACATTTGGGATGTGTCCAACAGCCCGGTTTAAATACTCAGGACACTATCAAATTATGTGTTTTCTTGCCACCACGTTTTGACGCTGTTTTTTTTTTTTTTGAGCGTGCTCTGGCTTACATGCCAGCTGCTTCTCTAAAACCATGAGGAGAAACGCCATCTAGTCTCGTCAAACTTTACTCTTTTCTTTCTTTTACTTTAGTTTCTTTTCTTTTCCGTTGAGAGTTTCATGTTCTGAGTTGAGTTTTGCCGCAACGTCAAGTCTCCGAGTCCAACCTCGAGTGCCCGCCTAAAACGTCAACCAGCCCACAACTCCGTGGCTTCAGCCAACGCCCAAGACTTCACCAAGAACGACTACTGAACCTCCAGCCAATCAACAACCTTGGGAAACCTGTTTCTGCAACGAAGACAACAAAGGGAATCCCTTGACACAAAGGCAACGCAAGTACAACCTCCAGATTCTAGCTGAACTGGTGCATTTAATGTTAATTTTATGCTCATTGAGGAGCTCAATGCGAGGGTTACTTAAATGATTGATGTCTGTTCAGGTCTATGCAAATGCACATATTGCTATCAACTTGGGTCAGTAAGTAAACAACTACTAATAGTACTAACAACTACTAACAACTACTAATAGTTAAATAAAAACTTTGAAATCTGAGATGATCATACAGACAAATTGGACAAAAGCTGCACAAACTGAAACATAAAAATGCTCAACATGTTAACTAACATGTGAAACAGCTAATCCTCTGACTGGAAGGTAAAAATGCAAAAACAGACACTCCACTGGCTTCCCATTTGAAGAGGACACTAGAGACTCGTTGAGCGCCATACTGCCAGGCAGAAAGGTTCATGCTCAGAGCAGTGCATGCATCCGAATTCAAACACTGGGACTCTGATAATCTCACCAAGGCACAAGTGTTAAACTTTAATCACAATGTCACATTGCATATAAGCTGAAGAGGACAGAGCGCCACCTCTTAGTCATGGCTGAGGGCTTCTACACGCGAGTCATTCTCTGGGACGAGATTGATGATGACAAGCCTTAACAGAGTAACACAAGGACAGATCTGTTGTTGGAAACTAGTTACACGGCAATTTCTGAGGCAACAGGCAAACAGGGCAGTTAAACTGATAGCTATAAAACTTTTTCCAAGGAACACAAGTGGGTAGTGAACACTGAAAAAAGGGTGCCAACAGTTACAAAAAATATCAGGTCAGAAACTAAGTTAACTAAAATAAATATGCATATTTTTAACAGGGCTAATTTAAATTAAATTAATAAAAAATAAAATGTAAAAAAAAAAAAAGAAAAAAAGAAATTAAATACAAAAAATAAAATGTAAAAATAAAATAAAACAAAATATGAAATAAAATAAAATAAAATAATGTCGCATTTCATTCCAAACCTGTATGTTTTTTTTTTTTTTTTTGAATGCAAGAATGATCTTTTGCAGAAAGTCCTACTAGGTAGCAAACACTAAAAAAGGGCGAAAATGACACAAAAAATCATAAAAGTATCATGAAAGCATTATATTTTAGTCATTACTCACAGAAGATCTTGGGGAAAGAGAAGTGTCAGCAGAAAAGAATAGCTTAGACATTATGCAAAATATTTCATTTTGTGCTCCACAGAATAAAGAACAGAACGTCATGCTGGTTTGGAAAGAAATGAGGGTGAGAAATGTTCTTTTTTAGGTGAATTCTTTAAAAAGAGTTCTGAACACTTTTACAAAATGTCTTTGTGTGAATATCCATCACATACTGGTTTATTGCATCATAAGTCAAATAATATGAACCAGTAAATAAGAATTTATAGTTTAACGTCCTTGTGAAAACCACTGAAATGATCTAATTCAGGATTTTTTGTTCAACTGCCTTGTGCTTCTTAATACTCAATGAGTCTAATAAAATTGGAAACTCACACAATGTGAGTGTGGATGTCACTCTGCGTACTATATCTCACATTCTGTCTGATTATTACCCCCCCCCCAAAAAAAACACTCTGGTGTTTGCGAATACCAGTGACCTGGAAAGATCACGTGCCCTTGTTACCTCCATCCATGGCTCACATTTAATGTCATAGATTTTTGCCTACAGGAAATCTGTATCACTGCAGAAATAGGGAACACTCATCAGGACACATTAAAACTCCCATCCATCTGTTAGTACAGCTGTATCTGATGGTATAAAAAGTTGCATCTAACACCTACCATGGGTAAAAAAAAAGGGAAATTTAATTTCTGTGGAATCACTTTAGAAACCAATCCCACTTGAAAAACAGAAATCTGAAGGAAACTTTTAAAAATGTCATGTTTTTAAAACATTTCTTCTTTAACTTTCTTTATCAAGGTCAGATGTTGGCCATGGCTTGTACATTAATGGAGTGTAAACTGTTGAACTGTTGTTATTATAAAATAAATTAACTGAATATGGAATGGCAAACATAGTACTTCATAACTGTGCCAAATGTCGGCATCAAATCAAGATTAATGAATAAAAAAAAAAAAAATCAAGATTAATGAAATATGGCAGGGCACAAACTATTAAGTTAACTAAAACAAATATGCATATTTCCTTGTTAGAGAAATCCCCCCCCCACCACCAATTTTTAAAAACAATTTAAATAAATGTTTTTTTTTAATAAATATACACTCATTGGTATCAGTTTGTAAAAAAAAAATCATAGGGCCTATCAAAATAAAATAAAATAAAATAAAATATTGAAAAGTTTGGGGTCACTAACCTCTTTTATAGGGCCTAATAAAATAAAATAATATTCAAAAGTTTGGAGTCAGTAACCTCTTTTATAGGACCTATGAAAAAAATAAAATAAAATACAATAAAATATTCAAAAGTTTGGGGTCAGTAGCCTCTTTTATAGGGCCTATTAAAATCAATAAAATAATGTAAAAAAAAAAAAAAGATTTTTTAAAAAGACATTAACACTTTTATTCACCAAAGATTTATTAAATTGATCAAAAGTGCCAATAAAGACACTTGATTTCTATTTCAAATAAATGCTGTTTCTTAAAAATAAAATAAAATAAATAAAAATCTGTTTGGTCAAGCTTGGAGATTAGTTAGAGTATGATTTTTTTTTTTTTTTTTTTAAACAGGTACAGTTTGTTGAAATCAAAACACCATAGAAAATCTGTCTCTCTCATGTTTAATCCAGATTGTGTGCACACCACTGATCCGTGCGTTAACTATGAGAACATGCTTACTGAACCGAAAACTCCACTTCACTCTGTATTTACCGCAGCGGTCAGAGCTCAATTAAACAAGCCGACCTGTTCATGAAGACATCATCACTGACCTGAGCAGCGTACAATGACTCAATGTCTGTGCTTTATGAAGCAGGAAAGCTTTGGAAGTGTTTACCTTCACACTCTCAAATCGATCTGACTTACATTGACCTTATCATCACCTGCAATCATTCTCAGCCCTGAGTGGTAATATGCCTCATGCCCAGCCCTGGTTTGTTTTCACAGACAAATCACCGCACTTCTGACTTACTACTGCTGCTGCTGTGTGTGTGTGTGTGTGTGTGTGTGTGTGTGAGAGTGTGTGTGTGCAGTCATGCCTGTCAGTAGAATTAGATGGTCCATATGTGAAGGCTGTACTTCCTGTGATGGATGTGTTTCTATCACATCAAGAGTCTTATTTTCTGATCAGTCCTCACAGAGGTGAAACCGCAGGTCTTTATATTATGCTCAAGCTGTAGCGTATATTACTGCACAGTAAAGTTTTTTATTAGAATTTTTACTGTGCTCTGGCAACAGTATAGGACTTACTATTTCTATTTTAGACTTCATGCTTTTAGTGGTGCAACACTGATGAAAACATTTTAGCCACACAAACTATATGAAATGTTATTTCACAGCATTATATAACAAGATCTCAAACCTAGTGGCTACGTTTTTAAAAACCTAGGTTTTAATAACTTTAATATTTTTTTAAATGTAAATTATTAATTATATTTGTTTTAAAATATTATAATATTTTTAAATTCTAAAATAGATAGTTCCCACTCTAAGCTCAACTAAATCCTGTTAACCTAAATTAAATATCAAGCAAGATATGAAACCTAATGGCATGTATTTTATTTTATTTTATTTTATTTTATTTTACTATTTTTGTTATATTAAACAATTTTATATACATTTTAGTTTAAATTATTTATTGTAAGTATTATTATTATTTTAAAATAATCTGATTTACTATCTGATTATTATTTTTTTAAATTCCAAGTTGCCACTCTGAATTCAACTAAATGCAGTTAACTTAATTAAATTAAATTAAATTAAACTAAACTAAATATCAAACAATATATCAAATTAAGTGACATGTTTTTATGTTTTTTACTGTTTTTATTACATTTATTTATTTATTTTACATTTAAATTATTCATTATAATTCAAATTATTTTAAAATATTATAATTTATCTATATTATATTTAATTTATTTTTTGTTTTAAATTCCAAATTAGATTAAATGAAATGAAATTTCAAACAAGACATCAAACCTAATGGCATGTATTTATGTTTTCTGTTTTTATTATATGAATTCTTTATTTACATTTTTAATTTAAATTTTTTATTATAATTTTAATAAATATATTACGTTTTTATTTCCAATATTTCCTACTTTAAATTCAGATAAATCCAGTTAACTTTTAAATTAATTTAAATTCGAATTAATTCCAACATTGGGGGAAAACAAATAAAAAAGCTTATTCTTATTATTCAGTATCATCATTCTTTTATTATTCAGTATCATCATTCTTTTCCTCAAAGTTTCTGTGCTGTGAGAAAAAAAAACCCTTTTGGAACATTTTGAAGTTTCATACTTTCAAAAGTACCTGAAAAAATGACTCTAAAAAGTAAAGTTAGTTTTGAAAGAGAGAAAGCCATTCAGAAAGCCATGTTTAAGTGTCCAAATACTTTTTGGAGCCACTGTACTGTATATACAGTACTGTATTTACAAAGAAATGGAAACTTTTTTGATGACTTCAGCTGTCTGAATGTAAAAGAAAGTGTGTGTTAGACAGCTGTGACATGCACAGGAGCTCTGCATGCTATAATTGCTTTGGTGGGAGGAGAAAGCTCCATTATTTCCACTTATCAGCCTGACACTGTAACGCCAATAAAAGAACAGAGGTGAGAGCGAGTGACAGGTGAACTCTAGTCGACGGTACTTCAGCTGACACCAGAGACTCCTCACATCTGCCTTCAACCTGCTGTGAAGAACAAGCCTTTTATATATAGCTATCATTACGGCAGCGTAACGTCCCTCTAGAGCCGTGAGCTCAGCTTGTCATACGGCCTCAGAAAGCAATACTGTAATCCACAAAATCATAAATGTTTACATCCACAGGAGGATGAATAGATCTTTATGTATACTGGGATCTCAGTATTATTGGCTAAGTGTATGGGGCTTTTTCATACAAATGACAAATCTGAACTCAAACTGACCCAAAAATGAAGAGGTTATCCTTAAGCGGATGCTTAAATTCCCTGGAAACACATAGCCGGTGGAAGAGTTTTCAGCATGAACAACACCTGATTGTCTGTCATCTGTCTACCTGTAGACTTCACGCAGGTGAGAAAAGACTCAAAAATAGCAGGTGGAAATCATTTCTCACTTGCACAACTTTTAAATGGTGAGATCTCTGTTGGGTAAGTCTGCGTTATTTTCTGTTATGGGAAAGATGATCCAGAGACATACTTTCTGACATCAATTTGCAGCTCTACCGTAATCAGACCTTCTCCATTGCATGCTTTATGATAGCCACAGAAACTGTTGAATGAAATAGATTGTTATTCTAGAAGCGTTTGTGAATGTATGATGTAGGAAAACACGTTAAGGACTCTTAAACCAACAAAAAGCCTAAACCCCCGAAACCAAGGTTTGCTTCTATTAAAGCAACAAGCGCTGAGAGATTTTTTGTTTTTATGGTGACTGTAACACAGTCAAGAACCTTTAGTATAGGCATAACACCTCGTGGAGTGCCTAAAACCCACATTAACCCTTTAAGCCCTAAGCGTCCCGCCAGCGGGACGGCACCCCCCCAAAAAACTTTCATAATCATATTACTGAGCATCTAGTCTCGCGTAGCCAGACCTTCAGACTGAAGGCTGAAGGTCTGGAATCCATGGCAGCTTTCATTGGCCAAGGCCCGCCCATGAGGCCGTTTGACCGACATGTCAAACAACCAATCACAGTTCATTTTGTTCAGCGTCACCTCTCGTGGAAATTTCGCCACAATAACAGACCAGTGTGTAAAACTCTCTGACATATTTTAAAGATTCTATGCCACGAACTTGAAGTATTTCACATACTTCTGAAAATCCAGCGTTTAGTTGATCCTGATAAGCGCTCTTTGTCACAGTTGTAAACACGACAGCTTTCTTCTTTCGTGAGGGGGTTTGGCGTCACGGCATCTGTGTTTCCAGGCGGAACGTTAAAGAACGCAACACACACATCTCCCGGAAATCCTGTATAATTCAACCAATCCGACGACGACTTCGAAACTCCAGAAGTGTTTCCACTTTTGTGTGCCATACGCATCCGTGGGCGTGACGTCTGAGGCTGAGACTACTCAGCAACCACTAAATGGAATAACATATATTAGGTATAATTTTAAAGCTTAGAATCTCAGCTTTTTAATGAATGCAATCATTTTGGTCAGCTCTTAACGAGTGCTGAGAAGTCCCTCTAAACCTGACTGTACATCACATGAGCAAGAGAACTGTTAACAGCAGTACAATGTGACATTGCTTTTTCAATAAACAAGCAATTGATATTGGATAATCTACATTTTAGACACAGTACTGAAATTATTTTTGTTGTTTTTGATCCGTCAGCGAAAACATTTTTAAACAAAGCTGATCGATGCTGCGCATCTGTACGAGTAACACACAGAAGCTGCGTTCCTCAATGAATCAGTGCAGTTAAGTGAATCGCTTCAATGAATCATTCAGAGATTTACTTGTTTAGTTCCTAAATGAATCGTTTCTTGGAACAAATCACTTGAATAATGATTCTATGAGTCACTCATAAAGATGGGCACTTGTTGCTGAATGATTCAGAGTCAACTGTTTAATTCCTCAAAGAATCATTTTTTAAAGAATCATTCGAAAGAATGATTCAGTGACATAAAGATGGCCACTCATCTCTACTGGTGGAACCTGCAAAGTAAAGGAAAGTTTCTTTTTTAACTATTTTGGCATAACATCACAGTGGACATTTTATCGAACAGCAGTAAATTAAATTCTGAAGAAATCTGCCAGATGCTGAAAATATTTTTTTATTAGTATAGTGGGGCGATTTAAAGGAACATCTCAGTACTTACGTTTATGTGAATTTTGTGACTTTAATGTGGTTGAGGATGATTTCCATTTTATCTTTCATTGCTCCTTGTATTGTGATTTAAGAGAACCATTATTTGAATTAATACAGTTGAAAAATTCTGATTTATTTTGGAAGCAGGAAGCTGAAATCATGTATTGGTTATTTGAAAACAAGGTCTTTGCTCTAGCTAAATTTGTGGAAAAGGCCTGGCAAAGACGTCAAAGTATTCTATACCCCGTATGAGGAGTATATAGATATATTTGTGTTTGTTTGGTAATATTGTCTTTTATTTTGTATTATGTCACGTGGCTATGACTTGTTATATGTTGCAGTGTCTAATAAGCCCTTGTGGGCTGGGCATCTATTATGGTGTATGACACTTAAATAAAGCAAATCAATCAATCAATCAGTATATGTGGCAGCCGAACCATTGAACTTGTTGCTAGTGCTATTTTCTACCACATAAAGACAGCATATTCTTACTTTACTTTACTTTACTTTTAGT
Organism: Tor tambroides; assembly: GCA_021397915.2. Lineage (NCBI taxonomy): Eukaryota > Metazoa > Chordata > Actinopteri > Cypriniformes > Cyprinidae > Tor > Tor tambroides. The sequence continues at coordinate 15,052 of JAFVLL020018631.1, read as the reverse complement.
CATTTAGCAGACACTTTTATATTATTTCATTTCCATGTAGTATGAAGTACTAAAATAACTAAAATTAAATAAAACTATAACTTAATAAACAACCAATACAGACATCAACACTGAGCCAAACATACTTGTTTTAAAAACAGCAACAACAACTTACTAACACATAGTAAGAAATGGTTATAAAAAACTGAAACAGAAGTGAAACAAGTAGTAGGAAAGAGGAAAAATTAAAGTGATACTTATATCTATCTTATATATATATTCTCATAACATAATTGTTGTATAGCAGGAAAGAATAAAAACAAGCACATGTTTACAGTTAGAGGTCATTTAGACTAGCATGCCAGTACATCATTGCTGCATATTTTCGTTTTAATCAACCACTGACTTGATATGACTGAAGACGGTTATGTATAATAAATGAAGTGAGGACAGGACCTCCGTATGACAGATATTATTATCACAGGGTTTCATTTGTTATACAATAAGGCCATGAAACATTCATCAAATTTTCCTGCTCGCCATATAATATGGCTCTCGTCTCTTTCTCAGTTTCTCCTGTGAAAACAATATAGTAAAGAGCATACAGTCTACTTGTGAAAAACAATAAGTTACTTCATAAGATCTCACACATACAGTATCTGTGAGACATATGGCAAACTATTGGAATTTAAAGGCATTTCAACCCTGATAAACCAACGCTATCTCACGGCAATTCGTACGTATTTTACGAGGTGGCTAATTCGTACGAATTCGTACAACCTCACTCGTATGATTTAGTACGATTTGTCTAAACCCCAGTGACGGGTAGGTTTAGGGTCAGGGTTAGGTGTAGGTCATTCGTACAAATTAATACGAATTGGCAACTCGTAAAATACGTACGATTTGGCAAAAATCATATGAATTTGTACGAGTGAGGTTGTACGAATTCATACGAATTAGCCACCTCGTAAAATATGTACGAATTGCCGTGAGATCGGGCTGGATAAACCCACATGCAAGGAAGGCATATAAACACACATATTCTCAGTTTAATTACTCTGTTATCACTGCTGGTGTCTATTAAAGGTCATTCTGCCTCCTCACACTACAATACAAACAAAATCAAGATTAATGAGACCTTTGTGTATAATATTTAGTCCTCTGCTGTGCCTGGTAAAAGCATCTTTATTTTGATGCAGTGCTGCAGGGGTTCTCTGCGTGCTTGTTTAATTGATTGTCTTGTTTGGGTTTTTGGACAGCTGGAAGTCCTGAAGGCACTCAAGCGTCTATGTGCTGTGAGAAAAATATCGTCACCCTCCGCTTTTATCTGGATTTACAAAGGCCCCATTTAGATCTGTTATTGACAACTGACTTGAGTGACGCAATCATAACAAAGCTATGTTTAGCTACATTTCTCAGTACCATTGATAATGTTTAATCATGTCATTTTTCAATATTTAGGCAATCATGACGCATACTTTCAGTCATACTGTTTGCTTCACAAATGAATAAACGTCGGTTCTTTTCAAGGAATCAATCAACTATGGCTGTGTTTTTCCAAAAGTATCGTAAGCCTAAGTAGATCGTAGAGACAACTGGTGCTTACGATGACACTTTCTATAGAGACACAGCCCAGGTTAGCAAAACTGAATCAGTCTGAGTTTGATTCATTTGGATGGCTCACTTGAAATCTGAATCATTCAGCTCATTTTCTCAATTTCTCACAGGATACTTCAGAACAGAGTGAAGAAAAAGGGTGCTCTCAAAGCGATGGCTAAAATGGATATTTACTTACACTTGCATGCTGGATGTAAATTACTACTGCAGTTAAAGAAATAAAAACAGTGAAAGTAGACATTAGAGTGTAGGATAACAAAGGCTTTGACATTTTTTTTTTTAGTAGCAGCAGTAATTTTTTTTATCATATTTTACCATAGTTTTATTACAGTTTATAAGCTATTTTAAGTTCCTGTTCAGTGTTATTTTAGTATTATTTATATATAATATAATTTTTATTAATATTTTGATCTAGCTTTTATTTTTATATTTTTGTTTTCATTACCATTTTTACATTTTAGTAAATTTTTTATGTGCTTTTGTCATTTGTATTAGTTTTTGTACTTTTTACATTTGTAGGGTTTTTATTTATTATTTTATTTTTTAGTCAGTTTTATGTATTAATTCACTCATTTCCAGTTATTAATTTTAGTCCTACAATTGTAGTGCTACAGTTTTAGGTTTATAAAATATTTATATTTTAATTTACTCTAATTTAATGTATGATATAATTTATTTCAACATAATTTGTACCAGCGCAAACCATCTTTTGGCTTTAAAATAGTACTGTCAGGATTTACTAAAGACATGCAGTGAAGAATTAGTGCCGAAAAGTTGTGGACATAAATTTATGGGAGGAGAGTATTAAAATGAATCACGCAACGCGATTTACGTACTAACTTTTGCGCTCGTCAAATTACTTGTATTTGCACCATTATTTAACGCCCAAAAAAGCATGTCTTAAAACAGGCATTAATTACTGCTGCTCTTGGTAGATTGCGCTGGTCATTATGGAAATGATCTGGCTGTGTCTGTGTTCTTTAATGTGCACATTGTCAGTAAATCACATGCATAATTTTCCCCTCCCATAGACACTTTTATGGAATTGCGCTCTAACGCTAACTTGCCCTGTTTAGTAAATCTGGGCCAAAGTGTACAGAGCTTTATGAATGACTGCATCATTCAAGCCACATTCAGAAGTAATAAAACATGCACGTGACAGCATTGTATTTTTAGTGTAGCTAAACGTTAACATCACATCAACGTGCAGCACAACACTGACATAGTAAAAGATGTAAGTAGTCACAAAATCAAAGACCCTCATCACAAGTGGTCACAGATTTGAGATGCAAGTTACTACAGATGTAAACAGCAATCTATCCCGGCTATCCACTTCTGACTGGATCACCGAGACGGATGTTAATTTAATCCATAAACAGGCCCAAACAAATTAAATTTAATGATTCCTTATTTTTTTACGATTGGAAAACTGCTCATGGGAACGTATTTTATGCATATTCTTTGTGAGGGTTTTGGAAATATATCTTAAGGATTTATTTTGGAGTCATATCTATTTTAAAACAGATTTCCATTTGGCTACTTGAGAACCCACTTGCATCTGTATTAACAAAAAGATTGAAGAACCATCAAACCGTAATTGTGTTCTGCATGGCGCCAAACTCCACAGGTTACACTGATGCATTTCAAAGAGCAGAATAATGTCATTTTCTGTAACATGATGTGGAGGGAAAGAAGTCAGACACAGTGGGATTAGTGATGACATGCCCCAGAAAGGCTTTTATTTCAAACAGAAATATGAATTAAAAAGTTGATGCACAGGAGAAAAGCGCCCTGGGGTGTTTAAATGTATGGGGGTACCAAGAGAAAGAGTCATGGTGTCTTCTAATAAATCTAACTTTTTTGTGTTTCGGGGCAATGCGCAGCCGAGCAACTGTCATGAGATGGATGGGAATGCTGACAGATCGCTTTCTCCAGGTATATTAGACCTTCTTGGTAGGCAGCAGGTGAGCTCATCACACACAGACAGACAGCAAAATGTTCCTCATGTGCACCTTTTCTCTGACTGGACTGATGATCACTGGAAAGAGGAGGTTTTTCATTTCAAGGGCTTTATAGTGTTATACAACAGGGCTCAAAATTGCAGATGGTCCACTGGACCGATATAGTAATTGTATACCTTCTAGCAATTATTGCAAATATACTATTATAGGAAAATGTTATTATTATTCTTGATGTAAAGAAAACATAACATTTATTTTAAAATAGGTCTAAAAATAAGTAAATTGTTTAAAAAATACCATTATAAAAAATTGAAAAAGTAAATGTAAAATTATTTTAGTATTATTTATATATTATAGTCTTATTAATATTTAGATTTTCATTTTTAATTTTAATTTTTTAGTATTTTGTTATGTGTTTTTTTGTTGTTGTTGTTGTTATTTATAAACATTACAATTTAGGTTTAATTTATTTTTAATTTCAGTTTTAGCTCTGTTGAGAATGAAAAATTTGAAAATGATAAATATCGGTACTTTTTCCATTTTTAGATCAGTAAAAACAAACGTATGAGTTCTATTCTATTCTGTTCTATTCTATTCTATTTCAAAAGTTTTTTGTTGTTTTTTTTATGCTCACTAAGGCTGAATTTATTTACAAGGCTGCATACAGTAAACAGTGATATTGTGATTTTTTTTTTTTTTTTGCAATTTAAAATAACTTTTAAAATGCAATGTATTCCTGTGATGGAAACAGTCTTATACATTGATTTATATGAATTAAACACTTTTTCAACAGAATTAATTTGAAAAAGAAATCTTTTGTAACTATATGAATGAATATCTTCACTGTCAGTGTTGATAAATTCAATTAATCTTTGGTGAATAAAATCATTAATTTCTTTAAAACAATCAGCCCCAAACTTTTAAATTGGTAGTGTAAATTATATATTTTATTACATTATATTTTTCATTCACATTTCATTGCAATTCCTGCCTTAGAGATGATAGCAATAAGCCTGAGAGATTGGATGTGCTTTGTGATTTTAGTTGTAGCCTTGTCTGACGTCTGGAAAAATCCAATGGGAATCAAGGCAGGTTGTCGGCATTCTGTGTGCATACACAAGTGCGGATTCGGCTCAGACTGTAAATCAATTAACAGGAGACAAAGGCCTGCTGTCAGATGCTGTGATGAAACGTTCATGCAAAGATGCCCATGGCCTGTAGGAGCGCTTCGCAAATGAACTCCATTAAAATTTCTAAATGGTTTTTCAGGGTGCTCAGTGAAGCCTGCTCCCAGGTTTTACATAAAACAGGTAGTTATGAGAGAGTTATGAAAACAAAAGAGGTAAACAATGAGCTGTTACATCCCATGAGTACCCTGATGACAGATGCGTCAAGGGAATATGGAGAAACGCAGGCTCCCTGCAGGACTCGCATTCTCTCTCGCGCTCTCCCCAGGTCTCTGTCTCTCACACACATTCATACACAAACACAGTGGTTCAGGCAGACACCTGCTGCCAGTTTTCTAGCTGACTGCGCTCAGAGTCTGTCGAGGCATACATCTGGTGAGGAAGCGGGCCGCTGTGCTCTACGGAGCTCAGCAATGTGATAATTTGCAACCGTGAACTCGGCTACATTCTACAGGGCATCGGGGCTCTAATGAAATCACAGGTCTACAGTGAAAACAGGGCCCAAAAGAGGATGTAAATGGCTCCTATCATGCATATCAGAAATTCTGAAGACAGCTGTAATGTTCTTTTTGATCACACGGGTCACAGACTCTGCCATTCACTATAAAGTTCTGTTAGTTTACTATTTTTGATGTTAAAAAAACGTTCTTTTAAAACCCTTATTGTGCAGCAACAACTAAAAGTATGGCTTTATTTAGATGAAAAATGTAAACTGTGATATTGCTCTGTTTGTTTGAGCATCCCAACAAAGTAAGTAGTTCTGCAGTGCACTCTCAGAAAAAAGGGACAACTGTTGTCACTGGGGCAGTATCTTTTAAAAATGTACTAACATGTACCTTTAAGGTACCAATATGCACCATTAAAAGGTGTAAATAAGGAGCAAGGTGCACCTTTTGAAAAGGTACAGTACCACCCCAATGACTTTTGTACCTTTTTTTCTTGAAAACTTGGGTCAAACAATCATAGATGTAGAGTATTTGAAAACATTCAAAACAAACTTTTTTTGGAAAGAAATTACTACTTTTATAAGGCCAGGACCTTGTACTAAAAGGATAATTCACACAAAAATGAAAATGACTCACTTTCATGTTTTTTCCAAACCTGCTTGAATTAATTTCCTTTGTGGATCACAAAATGAGTTAAATGTTAGGCAGAATGTTAGACCAACAGCCTCATTTACCATCATGAATTTGAGTAAATTATGACAATTTTTGAGTATGTAATACTGATTGGTAGCGCTTGAAATGGGTACTGCAGACCAAATTCAAAATATGGGAGAGAGTCGTTTCTCCCACCTCCTCTGCCTCAGACTCACGTGGGTTGCCAGATTGGGGTCACGCAACAAGAGCAAGTGACAATGGAAGGCAATGAGTCTGACACACTGTAATGTTGATGAGTTGATTTATCAGTGTTTTAATATGCCTTTTTAGGTCGGGTAGAATTTTCGATCTCTGATCTAGTTCGTTTGCTGGCTTCCATGACTGCAATACACTGTCTTTTCCATCAACTGGCAACCCGGGGTGTCGAAATCCTATTGGGTAAATTGGCAGTAGATGGAATCACACAGACCAAAACAAAAACATTCTGACACGGAATGCACATTTGAAAGAAGAATAACTGGCTGTAGCGTTGCTTTTTTGGAGAAACAAGTATGTGACCTTAACATGTTTCCTAAATATCTGTGAACGTATGGTATTTTATACTTTAGTACAGACAAAAAATGACATACAGCACCTTTAAATAGTAAATAGGGCCAATTTTTATTTTATTTTATGCTAATCAATCTATGGTCCAGTAAACAAACTGCAGTATTTTTCCCTATAGAGCAATATGGGGTTAAGCTCAGACTGCTCTCTTGGAATCACACCTGCGGTGTTTGTGCTACATGAACTTGCTGGTGACCTTCCACCATCCAATAATTGATCCATACCAATAATTCCAGCCATTCAGCAAAAGCTGTGAATGTCACATGTCTCCTGTTCAATACCAATTAGTTGAACAAACCAGCAAGAGTATCACTGATAGGCTTAAATTGCTGACCTGACAGCGGGGACACATTTATATTCATGCATGAACAGAATCTGCTCACACAACTGCACTTTAATTAATGCATCAGCTGCAGCTCAGAGATTGAAGGATTGCACTGCCAGCCTCAACAGTTCTCATGTGTGGAGCTCAGTCAATTCAGTTCAGGCCTTTTGCCAACCACCTTGGGATTTCGGACGTCTATTTTTAGGCCGACTGACATCTGAAGGGCTAATCTTAAGATATATTCATAATTATCAGTGCAGTCTAGAAAATAACTGTGAAATAAATTCCTGGGCTACTGTCAGTTCACGATAATTAGTTGAATAAACAGCTTATGAAAAAAATAATATATTAACAATTTGTTAAGACATATATGGACAAAAATGCAAACTACTTGAAATGAAGTGCCTTGGTTTATGGTAAATTATTTTTTAAGTTACTTTTTTCCTAGAATTTTAATGTTGTTTAAGAATTTTCACCCCTAAAGACATTTGTAGAACTTTTGAAAAATATGCTTAAAATCAGCAGGACGCTACATCCACAATGCTTGGTCAATAGGACAAAAAAAAAAGATGCTATCATCTAGTATGAGTTTAAACAAGGTAAAAGATGCTGCATGCTCTCTGAGGAAGGGCTACAGAGTTCTCACAGTTAATTAGAGCTGGAAAACCCCTGAAACCCACCAGCTGCTTCAGAAGTCAATATGATCACCCCACTTACACTGTAAGCTTTTAGTGCAAAGAGTCATTCCCATATTGATTTGACCATCCAGAGAGACGGTTAATTACCCTTCAACTTAATTGTCCTCTACGTCTAATCTAGCATTCATAACTGATGTTAATTGATTATTTTTTGTCCTTGTTTCATGTTCATCTTCAGTTCTTACAGGATAAGACTGAAGTGAACAGAAGAGTTCCTTTAAAATGCACTGTAGAAATTCATACTGAAATGTTTGTAACTTTCATACGTTATTGATAGAGTTAATAAATGAAAGAAGTAAAACCTTAAAAAAATACATATGAAAAGACTGAATTTACTAATATACATCTGGACCAACTTTAACAGAGCTCCAATTCCTATCATTTATTTAGATGATAAACCACCCAAAATCTCAAAAACCATCTTTGCAACAATAAAGGTGTACCAGATCAGAGACTATAGCAAAGATTAAATCCAAATTCAAATTCATACAAATCCAGCAGACAAAACCAAAAGGACAACCTAGAGAGTCAATCCACACCAGCAGACAAATCCAAATCAAATGTCAAAGGTAGAACAAGTCAATAAGTTTAAGAGACTGCGGGAAACAATCACAAGTTACAAACACTCAGAACTGCAGAACTACTGTCAAAACCTTGCAATAGTAGAAAAAAACAGCAAAACCCATACAGTACATACCAACAGGAACTGGTGAAGAGATGAGTCTTACTGTGGCAAACAGTGTCTCTGGTGGTGGGAAGGATTTACTGCAGCTTTTCATTTAGACTTTTGTATTCAAAGAGGCATTTTTTTTTAAATTGTCCTCCTGAGATTTGAACCTACTATATCTGATTACCAGTCCATATTTTAAATCACTAAACCAACCACTGAATAACAGAGATATATGTGTGTGTGTGTGTGTGTGTGTGTGCAGTTTGTTCCTTAGAAAACATATCACTACATTTCAGTGGATGGAAAAAAATGACACTCTGATTTGAAATGTATGGCAGAAATGCCATACGATACATTTTTCACTTGAGTGATTCAATTTCTGAATCAAACATACCAAAGATTTCCCTGCGTTTTTGACAAGATAATGTTCCATTTTTGTATCCTTTTTACAATCAGATACTCTGGGGCTTGAGTGGAAAAAAGAAACATGCATTCATTTTAAACATATGACTATAGAACTGAAGGGGAAAAAAACATCTTCACCAAACAAAATAACAACATGCTAGTTTGCATCAGTTTATGATGACAGCCGACTCCTTTCAAATGTATGAGCTTGTGCATTAAAATGCAGCTGGTATATCAACAAAATCATTGTGACGCACCATGCGTCTTTATTATATGCTTTTACCACATTTTTTTATTAAACAAAAGAGATATATGTACATACATAACCATTACCATCAGCACTGACTTGTGGCAATATGAGCTTCTATTTTAACAGCATCCAGACATTAAACAATATAATAAAGATAAAAGTGCAAACATATGGTACATAAATGAACAAATAAAATGAATAGTTAGTTTCTAGTTAGTTTGTCCTTGTTCTGTGAAACACAAAAGAAGATACGGGACCCTGCTGATTTTCATTGTATGGACAAAAATCTATAAAAAAACTGCCAGTAAATCTTCATTGATCTGAGCTTATGCACCTCAGTTTTTAGTGGGGAAAAAACATTATTTGTGGGTAATTTTGGCAATGTTCACTCCAAAACTGAGGTGCATAAACTAAGCTCAGTGAGGCCTATGACCAATCAGCTCCAAAAAGAAATACAAAACCTGCATTATTTGAAAGAAAACAAGTTGATAAAAAGATTTAATCCAATATTTGGTAATAACATAGACATTTGTGACCCTGGACCACAAAACCAGTCTTAAGTAGCACAGGTACATTTGTAGCAATAGCCAAAAATATATTGTATGGGTCAAAAATATCCATTTTTCTTTTATGCCAAAAATCATTAGGATATAAAGTAAGATCATGTTCCATGAAGATATTTAATGAATTTCCTACCATAATTATATCAAAACGTAAATTTTCCATTAGTAATATGCATTGCTAAGAACTTCATTTGGACAACTTTAAAGGCGATTTTCTCAATATTTTGATTTTTTTGCAACCTCAGATTCCAGATTTTCAAATAGTTGTATGTCGTTCAAATATTGTCCGCTCCTAACAAACCATACATGAATGGAAAGCTTATTTATTCAGCTTTCAGCTGAATCTCAATTTCGAAAAATTGACACTTATGACTGGTTTTGTCGTCCAGGGTCACATTTATAAGCAATTTTTGTAGGCTAGTCATTTTTAACTGGGAACATCCAAGTTTTAGTCCAATGCCTTCATGTGCTATTGGAAATTTCCTACTTTACTTCCCACTTCTGAAGTTATAATTTCAAGTTTGTCATGTTCAAGTCCTTTGTTGTCATAAAGAGCAGGAATCATGGAGGACAACTTATTCGTGAGTTTATTCTTCCCAATTTATTGGGTAAGTCTTATGTATAGCCAAAATGTATAGGAAATATTTAGTCAATAACCAATGGATTTTTACTAAAATGTAGCGTCCCACTCATTGGTAACCATATACATTAACTGCATACTTAGATACAATACATACAATTTGCAAAAAAAAAAATACATAAAAAACACATGACCGTAAGCAATGTATATGTGGTGGTGGGGAAAAACATCTAACATCTTTTTTTTATATCTTTTGAAGAGATGGCTTGAGAGGCAAAAGAAGAATTGGATATGAAGAAAATCAGTGACTGTTGATTAGAGTTTCAGTGCAAGACCAGCACAGCTGGACAACAACAGCTCCAAGCCTGATCTGTCCAGGACTGTCATCTGCCAGCGGTTCCTGCCATCTGTTCTGGTGTATATGGGTTACTTTAATCCTGTGTCAAGAGGATATGACAGCGCATGCAGCATGCAAGACATCTCCAAATGGCCAAGAACCCAGTTTCATCCTGCAGACCTGAACTTATGCTTGACTTCATACGTTCAAACCGCTGGAGATGTGCATTGGGTTTCAGCCAGCTCCTATCATGGCACCCTCACTCAAACAACCCGCTGATTTATGCCTGAATTCAATTAGCCTGATTTCACCTCATCAGTCAAGATGGATTGTGATATCAAACCTGCTGTCACGCACCCTCCTGCAGGGTTAGCGCAGTCATATCAGATGGGTCAAACCATTTTATCATTTGATTAGGTCAGGTTTGCTCATTTGCATACTCCATCAAGGCTGAGATTGTGCATGTCTGTGCTTCGTATGGTTGTGAATATACTTTCATTATTTATTCAGAATACTCAGTGCTTGATTCTGACTGGTCAGTCGAGACATTCTGAAGAGTGTTATTCTCTGATATCAATTGTCGTCAGTTGCAACGCTAAATAACATACCATTTGTTTGGGTATCTCTGACTCACTCATTTCATACAAATGCAGATGCTGCTGTCTTCGAACTTCGGTATAAACTGTTTAGCATTTAGTAAGCTAATAAAATATTTCAACCCAAATTTAGATTTTATTTATATATTTTTTATTTCCAAATTATTGACTTATGTAGAAATAAAAAATAATCTATAGGCTACTTTTATTATTTTTATTTTTAAATCTACTGCAGCCATTTATTCCCATAAAATGCTACTTAGGTATGTTACTTTTATTCAGCAAGTATGCTTTAAATTGAACTAAAGTGATGATACAAAAAATTCCATTTCAAATAAATGATTTTTTGAATGTTCTACTCATCAAAGAAACCATTTAAAATATGTAATAAAAATATGAAGATAAATGTATATTGTATAATACATTTAAAAAATAGTGTGCATATATAGATAAAAAAAAATAAAAAAATAAAATAAAATAGGTCCCTGACTCCCTTTATTCTTTGCACTAAGAAATTCTCCAAGAGTACAAGATAAGCACCCAATAGTCTTTAGGGTGACAGTGATATAATCTCTCATCAAGACCCCTGCAATTATCAGATGTGCCTGTAATGAATCTGGGCTGGAGTCCAGATAGATCTGAGAAATAGATTGTCTTTTAGTTGAGCCCCCTGCAGAGATTCGCATCAGTCTTTGTCCAATCATCAGTCACAAACAGTGATGTCAGAAAAACCAATTAACCAATTAATGGCTGTGTTTATCGCTCATTCCGTTCCTGCAAGAGCCTCCAAAAGCCCAGCAGATCAATAGAGAACACAGAACTCCTGCCTACCATGTTGTTTATGTTCTCAATTTAGTTTCGGCAAACATCCGATATTACTTCCATCAGTAGTCCTGAGAGGTCTAAATAACCAAGGATGACTTGTCACAAATCTCCCCTCAGAAAATATGTGTGCTATAGACATCATCATTATGTTGTGGGTGGTGGCCTCATGGCCAGAGAAGTGTCTCTCTGGAGAGCAATTGGCTCTTTTCCCATATAGCAAACGCTAAGGCTTCTGTTGCTGGACTCTCTTGGTGTAATGTCTTTGAGAGAGCTTTAAAGAGCCTGTACTATCGCACTAGTGTCGCCTATAGTAATGTCTAGTGTACAAAATTCACATTTAAAAGTTACAGCCAAAATAAGAATATCCCTTCTCCAAAAGCATTTTATATATTATATATGAATATAGGAGACAGGGGCTAGTTGTCCCACAAGAAGATTGACACATGAGCAACATAATTTCTAACATTAATTAAAAGTAATTATATATATACTGTTAAAAACTCTGTAAACTTTTTAAAAATAAATTACTTTTATTCAGCAAGGATAGGCTACATTAAACTGAACAAAAGTGGTTGTACTTTCTATCCTAAAAAATACATATCACAGTTTCTACAAAATATTAATCAACACAACTGTTTTTAATACTGATAATAATGAGAAATGTTTTTTTCACATTTTGTACTATATTGCTTAAATAAAAGGATTTAAAATAATCATAAAATAATCACAACTACTGCATAAAAAATAAAACTAAAAGCAAAGAATAAAAAAAGAATTTTGAAAATGATTTAAAACAGTCAAGAATAAAAAGAAAATGATACATAAATAAGATTCAGTGCAATCAGTTGGAAATAGCAGAGTTCTGTTTTTTTTATAAAAAAAGTTATTTTAAATTGTAATAATGTTTCACAATATTTGACTGTATTTATGTAAATAAATGCAGCCTAAATTCTTTCAAAAACATACTTTTATTAATTCTGCATGCAACCCTGTTGTAAACATAAAACTGTGAACATTTCATATACTACTGTTGAAAAATGTCAGTAGAGCATCTTTGATTTAATGGAATTTTTAAATTTGTATAATAAAAGTTTATTGCATGCAGGATATGGAGACTTCATTGATTTCTTAGTGGGAAATCTGCTGTAACCTCCATATAAACCACTTTAACAGCTTGTACCTCTTTCATGCAGCCTAAAGTGTTCAGGTTTATGTAATTCGGTCTAATCTCAGTCTTTTCCATTTCCATCCAGTGGTAAAACAAATATATGAGGTTTTTTGGAGTCAGTTCGGCTATTTTACTCATATTTCACTGTTGGCAGTTCCATAGCCTTGTCTCATTTTCCAATGCTCACAGGAGCTGTTTTTCCACCAATAGAAGCATTTGCCTTCACTTGTGAGAACATGTCAGCCATAACAGCTCTGTACCTGCGACCTCCTGGAATCAGCATTGCTCTAAATACCTGTCTGGATACGACTGCGAACCGCATGGCATGTAAATATAGGTTGTGTCACAGCATCAGCTCACAGCAGCCAGCTGCATGGAAACAGAGACGCAGAGGTTCACATTAGCATGGTGAAGAAATGCTGGAGCCATTTGCTTCAGATTATGAAAGATTGGGGGTGAAAAGGACATTACAACAGTTTGGTGTGTGTAGCCTATATATGATGAGCTGTATTCAGTAGAAGCTTTATCACCATGCTGCTGGAAGAGGCTCTCAATATCCCTTGTAAAACAATATTTATGTACCAGTCTTTTGGGATTGCACTTTCTTTGTGGTGAATTTAAAGGCTGAGTTGTAGCAAATGCATCTTGCTGCCAGGAGAAAAAGCGAGAATCAATGGCTGACAAGTTGAAGACTTTATTTTTGAATGATTCCATTTGCTTTTGATAACTTTCACTCTTATATTTGTCACAGCAGCAAACAGTGGTTAAAATCTATGCTATTCAGAGCTGTTCAACCTTATATATTTATTTATTTATTCATTCATGTCAGAGGCTATCAAAGTGTTATGTTTAAAGGTATCATGTTGGTTAATTAGTGGTTGTTGCTAAATCAAGCATGACTATTTTTATTGCTCATTAGGCTTGGGGATTTCAACAAGCCCCAGCACTTGCTATATGTATATGAATAACTCAAACTCTCGCTCTCTCTGTGTGTGTGTGTGTGTGTGTGTGTGTTTTGTGCCACTACTTTTCTAAGCTATTCGGCATATGATTTTCACCTGGCAAACAATAAAATCTGTTAAACAAACTCACTGACTTACAATGAAGGAGGAAAGAAACCAATATGGCTTGCATTCCTCAATCATTTTAAGTAAGGTCAGTAAGTAATACAATACAATATAATGCCATATAGTAATGTCCCAACAATCATCCAGAACACCCTAGAAACCACTCAAAAAAACCCTGGCAATCACATAGAAACGCCCTAGCAACCACCCAGAAAACCCTGGCAACACCCTAGCAACTACCCAGAACACCATAGAAACCACTCAGTAAACCCTGTCAATCGTATAGCAACGCCCTAGCAACCACTCAGAAAACCCTGGAAACCATGTAGCAACACCCTAGCAACCACCCAGAACACCCTAGAAACCACTCAGTAAACCCTGGCTATCACATAGCAACACCCTAGTAACCACCTGGAACACCCCACAAACCACTCAGAAAACCCTGGCAACCACATAGCAATGTGCCAGCAACCAGCACCTCAGCAACCACCCAGAATGCTCTAGCAGCTAAACAGAATGCCCAGTAACCACCTAGAAAACCATAGAAACCACCCAGAAAACCTTGGCAACCACACGACAATGCCCTAGCAACCACCCAGAATAGCTTAGCAATCACATAGCAATGTGCCAGCAACCAGCACCTCAACAACCACCCAGAATGCTCTAGCAACCAAATCACAATGCCTTAGCAACCACCCAGAACACCCTAGCAACTAAACAGAATGACCAGCAACCACCTAGAACACCACAGAAACCACTCAGAAAACCCTGACAACCACATAGCAATGCTCTAGCAACCACCCAGAATAGCTTAGCAATCACATAGCAACGTACCTGCAACCAGCACCTCAGCAACCACCCAGAACACCCTAGTAACTAAACAGAATGACCAGCAACCACTTAGAACACCCTAGAAACCACCCAGAAAACCCTGACAACCACATGGCAACGCACTAGCAACCACCCAGAATACCGTAGAAACCACATAGCACATAGGGTCTTTCACACCGCGTAGTTCTAGGAACTAGGGTGACCAGACGTCCCGAAAAATTCGGGACAGTCCCGAAATCTAAGCTGCTGTCCCGAATCCCGAATCCCGCTCTAATTGTCCCGAAAAT
>JAFVLL020018629.1:0-18252 GCA_021397915.2 Tor tambroides | reverse complement strand
TAAAGAGATTGAAGGCTGAGCATCCCTCCAGTCACATCCATAGAAATAATGTCAGAGCTTGAGGCGAGAACGCTCACTCTCCCTCTCTTCCTGTCTATCTTCCTCCCCTAAACCCCAACCCATATCCTGCCTTTCCCTCTCTCGCAGAACGTGGCGATTGGATAGCTTACGTCGGGTGTAACTGGTGCTAAAATATGCCCATTGGGAGAATTAGGTGCCACCAGCACATTAATTAAATTAGATAAAGTCATGACAAAATTCCAACCTGACCTTTCATCAATGTGTTCGAATGCTGAAACAAGTGAGCGAGCGGAATTATAACGCAACGTAAATGTGTTTCTAACTCCAACATTCAATCACTGTGTTTCTTTGAAGAAAGCGGGTGTAAAATAACCCAGTTTCCCCCGAAGCTATGAAATCTTGGCCGAAAGGTCGAGTAGAACTGGAAAAAAGCATTACCGACATATGGCTGTGCATAAATAAAGAACAAGCATTATCCCAATAGGAACCAAGAACATAAAACGTCTGTTTTCACAAAGTACGACGCTGTTATCAGAGTATTACTTCAACATTTACTTGTCAAGAGGAACAAGACGTCTACAAATACTTCAAACGTCCTTGAATATTTACTCAAACTGCAGGATACGGGATCCCGTGGAGAGACAGGCCAGCCGCACGTGTAAATTGCATTTGAAATGTCATGGAATACCTCGATCTGCACATGCATCTTAGATTACCTCAGGAGCGATTCGTATGGAGAACGCTTCATAGGAGGGTTTGAGGAGGTTATTCGCACACATTAGCTAAACTAGGTTCAGATCATGGGTCAGACCGTCACTTAGCAGCTCATCAAGGCCCTTATTTAGCAGGGAAGGCAAGATTATATGCTTTGCATGCAGCGCGCCGTTGAGCTTCTAAACAATCTCAAGGCTGGAATCTAAACGGTCCGCTCAGAGGACTCTAATCAGCCTGACACAATTACACTCTGTCACTCAATTACTGAAAAGGACCTTGTCAACAATGCAATGCCTTGCTGCTCCTTCAAACGATAGGAGACGCGCTTGGTTATGCTGAGGTGCCGAATTATGAATTTGCATGGGGTTGCAGGGCCGTTTTGGTGCGTAAAATCGGAATGTTCTGCAAAAAACAATGCAGGCTTTGGGCAGATTACGACATTTTCTGCTGTGAACATGAAAGAGAAGTCAGTACTGCTTACGTCTAACGTCTCTGAAGTAGATGGTCTGTCGGTTGGGGTTGAGCAGCTGGATGACAGAGTCGTCGTTGTTTTTCACCCGGCAGCTGATGATGGCCGTCTCGCCCTCGACCACCGAGACATTATTCGTCACCAGGTTCTGACCCTGCGCTGTAAGCCAGAGAAGCACATACAAGACTTACAATACAGAGCAACAGAGGTACAAATCCCATTCATTTTCATCATATGGAATAACATGAAAACCTTTCGAGAAAGATGCTTTGAAATGGTTGAGAGATGAGGAAAGTCAGTGTGATTTAGACTTTTTAGACTTTTTTAAAAACCAATCAGATTCCTAATGAAGAACTACACAAACCATAATCCTGGAAAGAAATCCACCAATCAGAAAAGATGCTGTTACTTTGGAAACAATAATAGTGGAAGACATGATCAGCAAAGACTTCTCATTGCAAATGAAATAATTAGTACACTGTACACACAAAACAATTATTTGTGACATTGACATTAAATGTGATATTGATATATTGAATGTATATTTTATTATTATATTTTATATATTTTTTTATATTTTATAAAATAATTAAATTAAAATACATTTTTGTTTATAAAATACAGTATATTTGATATTTATTGCATATATAAATTGATTGGTTTTAGTGCTCTTAAACGATTAATCGCATAATATAAATATATGTGTTCTGTGTATATTTTTTTATGTATATATAAACACACACATACAGTATATATTTGAAAATATTTACATGTATTTACATGTCTATATTTATATTTATATAATTTATATTATATATAAATATATTTAATATATAAACATAACGTATTTTTCTGAAATATATAAGTGTGTGTGTGTATATATATATATATATATATATATATATATATATACACACACAGTACACACGTAAACAAACTTTTATTTTGGATGCGATTAATCGTGATTAATGATTTGACAGCACAAATTAATTTGAAATATATATATATATATATATATACAGTACAGGTCAAAAGTTTGGAAACATTACTATTTGTAATGTTTTTGAAAGAAGTCTCTTCTGCTCATCAAGCCTGCATTTATTTGATCAAAATACAGAAAAACAGTAATCTTGCAAAATGTTGTTACAATATAACATAATGGTTTCTGTTTTAATATACTTTAAAATATAATTTATTTCTGTGATTCAAAGCTGAATTTCCATCAGCCATTACTCCAGTCTAAAGTGTCACATGATCCTTCAGAAATCATTCTAATATGCTGATTTATTATCAGTGCTGGAAACTGTTGAGCTGCTTAATATTTTTTTGGAACCTGTGATATTTTTTTCCAGGATCTTTGATGAATAAAAGTTAAAAAGAAGGGCATTTATTTAAAACAAAAATCTTTTCTACCAATATACACTACTGTTCAAAAAGGTTGGGGTCAGTAAATTTTTATTCTTTCTTTATTATTGAAAGATATTAAAACTTTTATTCAGCAAAGATGTGTTTAATTGATAAGAAGTGATAGCAAAGATTTATATTGTTAGAATAGATTTCTATTTTGAATAAATACTGTTCTTTTTAATCTTTTATTCATCAAAAAATCCTAATATCGCAGTTTCCAAAAAATGTTAACGGCACAACTGTTCCAACATTGATAATTCTAATAATAAATCAGCATATTAGAATGATTTCTGAAAGGATCATGTATTTACTAGATGTAATTCAGCAGATGCAGAAATAAATATATTTTTAAAATTGTAATAAAACGGGAAACCATTATGTTATATTGTAATAACATTTGCAAGATTATTTTCTTTTCTGTATTTTGATCAAAAAAATGCGAACTTGTTATGAACTCTCAAAAAACATTACAAATGTGTGTTTCCAAACTGACTTTGTATCTATATATATATACACACAACCCAAATTCTGGAAATGTAGGGACATTTTTAAAAATCTGAATAAAATGAAAACTAAAAGAATTTCACATCACATGAGCCAATATTTTATTCACAATAGAACACAGATAACATAACAAATGTTTAAA
The DNA here is from genome assembly GCA_021397915.2 of Tor tambroides. Classification (NCBI taxonomy): domain Eukaryota; kingdom Metazoa; phylum Chordata; class Actinopteri; order Cypriniformes; family Cyprinidae; genus Tor; species Tor tambroides. The sequence continues at coordinate 14,995 of JAFVLL020018629.1, read as the reverse complement.
CTGAGAAATTTTACAATTTCATGCACAAAATGAGCTCATCTCAAATTTGATGCCTGCTACAGGTCTCAGAATAGTTGGGGCAGGGGCATGTTTACCATGGTGTAGCATCTCCTCTTCTTTTCAAAACAGTTTGAAGACATCTGGGCATCAAGGTTATGAGTTTCTGGAGTTTTGGTGTTGGAATTTGGTCCCATGCCTGATATAGGTTTCCAGCTGCTGAAGAATTTGGTCGTCTTTGACATATTTTTTTGTTTAATGATGTGCCAAATGTTCTCTGTAGGTGAAAGATCTGGACTGCAGGAAAGCCATTTCAGCACCTGGATTCTTCTACTACGAAGCCATGCTGTTATAATAGCTGCAGTATGTGGTTTTGCATTATCCTGCTGAAATACACGTCGTCTGGAGGGGAGCATATGTTGCTCTAAAACCTTTATATACTTTTCAGCATTAATAATGCCTTCCAAAACATGCAAGCTGCCCATACAGTATGCACTTATGCACCCCCATACCATCAGAGATGCTGGCTTTTGAACTGAACACTGATAACACACTGGAAGGTCTCCCTCCTCTTTAGCCTGGAGGACACGGCGTCCGTGATTTCCAACAAGAATGTCAAATTTGGACTCGTCTGATCATAGAACACTTTTCCACTTTAAAACAGTCCATTTTAAATGAGCCTTTGCCCACAGGACATGACGGCGCTTCTGGACCATGTTCACATATGGCTTCCTTTTTGCATGATAGAGCTTTAGTTGGCATCTGCAGATGGCATGGTGGATTGTGTTTACCGACGGTGGTTTCTGGAAGTATTCCTGGGCCCATTTAGTAATGTCAATGACAGAATCATGCCGATGAGTGATGCAGTGTTATCTGAGGGCCCGAAGACCATAGGCATCCAACAAAGGTCTTCGGCCTTGTCCCTTACGCACAGAGATTTCTCCAGTTTCTCTGAATCTTTTGATGATGTTATGCACTGTAGATGATGAGATTTGAAAAACCTTTGCAATTTGACGTTGAGGAACGTTGTTTTTAAAGTATTCCACAATCTTTTTACACACTCTTTCATAGATTGAGCCTCTCTTCATATTTCACTTCTGAGAGACTCAGCCTCTCTAAGACATCCCTTTATAGCTAATCATGTTACAGACCTGATGTCAATTAACTTAATTAGTTGCTAGATGTTCTCCCAGCTGAATCCTTTTCAAGATTTCTTTTCAGCCCTTTGTTGCCCCGTTACCAACTTTTTTGAGACCTGTAGCAGGCATCAAATTTGAAATGAGCTCATTTAGTGGATAAAAGTGTAAAATTTCTTTGTTTGAACATTTGTTATGTTCTCTATGTTCTATTGTATTCTATTGTAAAATATTGACTCATGTGATTTGAAAGTCTTTTAGTTTTCATTTTATTCAAATTTAAAAAAACGTCCCAACATTTCCAGAATTCAGGTTGTGTATATACAGATATATTCGATTTTTTTAAATAGTTATATTTAATAATTTTGAGGTCTACTGTGTATCAATAACTTGATGATAACTAGCACATTTTGTATTTATTTTATTAAATAATAATTTGAAATGGTTTAAAAAAAGTTTAAGTATATAGTCTCATACCTTGTACCTTCAATTTTCATATACTTATTAGCTTAAAATTCACGTTTGCCATTCTGTGATTCATCTCAAAGGCCACTGCTTTGGTTTATTGCTTTTTTATTGCAGAACTTTTGAAATCCTCATGGAGAAAATGAATAAAAAATCCACTTCCGAACCAAAGGTATTAAAAAAGTGAACATCACTGCCATACACGAATAAGGTTATTACATTTGGCATGTCTTATCCCCCAGTAGTTTGTAATTACAATGCATCCACTGAACACAATTTTTCTCATTTGGCTGTTGCCATGCAATTCAGTCAGAGAGGCAATCATGACACTCTTTCTTTAAGCACAAAAACCCCCGAAAATACTATTACAATTCAGATCCTGTTTCATTCTGCTCTGGTATCATGAAATTGTAAAAGTTGAGGCTGAAGCTGAATAGATGACTGCCATGATAATGCAAATCCTCATGAGGAATCCTTTGAATACTGATGTTTTTGAATAACACGTGCATACATTTGCAGGGCATGAAAGAAACTAAGAGTGACGTGCAAATAAATGTAACAAGCAACAATGTTTGGAGAAGCATGTAGATGTCGTGCAGGCGCGTGATGTTAAGATGTAGCGGCTGGGTTCTCGGTTTGGACGTATTGATTTTACAGCCTTGTGTGTTTGTGGTGTGTGTGGAACACCCAGCCAAGACTGTGAGCTCTCAGCACTGGCTTGAGAGGGAAGGCTGGTAATTTACTGCATGTGGCAGAACTTTATCAAACCTCTCCATCTAAACACAAGCTGATGGAAGCTGGCAATCAACAGCGGCTCTCAACAGCATAATACCCAGACCCGAAGCTCTGCAAACACACAGGCAAGCACAAAGCATCTGATACACTTCACTGCAAGCCAGTAACAGCTGATAATTAGAGACTGCATCACTCCCTTATGGTTTACATTCAAAATGGGGATCCATTATACCTCGCAGGTGAAGACAGCAGAAAAGCAAAAGTCACCTTGCTGTATATTTATATCCACAGAGCTGAGAGGCATAAAAAACGACCAAAGAATGCTTTTAAACACTTTCTCCTCGCACGCAGAGTAAAACACTACTTTTAGCGCCGCCGTGAGACAACACCCGATGCAAATTTGTATGGTTGAGCAATCAGACGCCTTCAAGCGCTCATGACATTTACAGAGACCCGAAAAACATCTTAATTTCCCCACTACAACTGTGTCCGGCTCAGCCCTGCGTGTCCCAGTCAAGAACAACAAATCGGCGTGGAGAAACAACACATTTAGCTTGTCCTCTCGAGTTGTGAACGTTAGGGATGATAAAGCATCATCCACTCCATGAAGGAGCATTAGCAGACAGGCATGCTGGGAGTGTTTGTGAGACCACAAAGGTGCTGTGCCGCTACAATCTGCGGCCATGGCGGACGCTAAACATCCGTGAAGCCAAGTTTCATGCTGCCGCAATCATGCCAAACAAAAGAAAGGAAAAAGCACTAGCTGGAAGGCCTGGCCGGAACTGAAAAGGCTCATAAGAAAGAGTCGTAGCGCATGAACGTCGAGGAAATGTCACTTTAAATTCAGCTGTTTTTGAAATGTTATGAAGCTGTGCCACATTAGCATAAGGTCATAAGTGATATTAGACTCTGAAAATGCATAATCTGGAAGGTTTTACAGACTGATGCTGGAATGTCTGTAAGTGAGCCCCCAAAAATGTATTTGGACAATTAACGGGACAGTTCATTTAAGAATTAACATTCTGTCACCTTTTACTCACCATCATGTTGTTCTAAACCTGTATGACTTTTGTATCTTTTCTTTTCACAGTTGCTTTCAACGTACTAGTCTCAAGGTGGTTTTTAGTGAATGTATGTTGTTTTTTTTTTGAAAAAAGGCTTTTATGCTCACCAAGTCTGCACTGATTTAATCAAACATATAGTAAAAACAGCAATATTGTGAAATATTATTACAATTTAAATATATAAGGGTTTTCTATATTGATATATTTTAAAATGTAATGTATTCCTTTAGTGTCACTTATTATCAATGTTAAAAAAGGATGCTTAACGTTTTTGTGGAAACTGCAATGCTATTTTTTAGGACACTTTAATGAACAGAAAGTTCAAATCAAGAGCATTTATTTGAAATAGAAATCTTTTGTAACATTATTAATGTCTTTCACTTTTTTAATAATTTAAATACTTGCTGAATAAAAGATTATTTTATTTTATTTTATTTTATTTTAAATCTTACCCAAAATTTTGAATAGTAGTGTTTCATGGTTTCCAAAAAAATGTTATGCAGAAAAGACTGTTTAAAATAATACTGAATGTTTCATGAGCAGCAAATTAGAATATTTTCTGAAGGATCATGTGACGCTGAAAACTGGAGTAATGACTGCTGACCACAGGAATAAATGACATTTTAAAATCAGTCATTTTAATTTGTAAAATTTTTTACAGTAGGCTATTACTGTTTTTACTGTATTTTCATCATATTGTATTGTTTCTGTTTGTACTGTATTATTTGATCAAATAAATGCAGCATTGGTGAGCATAAGAGAATTTAGGCTGACTTTGTGGTTGTCAAATATCCATAGATGAACTGCACCAGTGCTTACACTTCTAGCACCTCTGACAAATACTGACTTTATACATTCACTAAAAATCACCTTGAGAGTAGTAGGTGTAAAAGTCACTGCAAGAAGAAAAGTTGCGAGAAATATTCCAGCATCATTTGACATTTTCTATGTGGTGGACTGAATTTCATACATTTTTAAGTGTCCAAAAATGACAAACTTTTTGTTCTGTACTTCAACTTTAAAAGACAAAACGATGATATGCATAAAAACCCACCCCCCCCCCCACACACACACACACAGACACACACAGACACACACACACACACACACACACACAAGAATATAGCCAACTCACTGTCCGTGTTAAAAAAAACTACGCTTAACTATGCCATTACAAAGAAGTTCTGAGAAACCTGTAGGTGAACATGACAGATAGACTGCAGTCACACGAACGTGTTTTATCTTTGCAATTGCAGCCTACCTCATCTACAATGTCACCTCAAGCAAGCCAAAATGTGATTGGCTAAAAGACTGATTGTGATTTAACTCATTCATTTAGCCTTCAAGGCCGTGACAGTCTGGTTCAGTTCTGCCCCATAACCCCACCAAGGTGTCCATCCCTCACGTTTACAACGAGCTCTATCTCTGACCTCCCCTCAACAGCACTTATTATATGATTACTCTTTAACACTAAGCACACTGCCTATCTAAACTCCATAGGTATGCGGCTCACTAGATTTTGGCACACAGCCATATACATGAATAGAAAATAAATGTTCTTTATTATGAATATGCTATATAATGGTTGCTCGGAGGATTGGAGCACTCTACAGGTTGAGTCACATGACTCGGAAATGTAATTAACTCATGTGAAGTTTCATGATAATAGCATATCTTTCATTCTCAAAGCCTTTTTAAGAACAGATCCCATGGGTAATATTCGCATTTCCTGAAGCGAGAACTTCTCAAGGTTGATACACATGAAAAGGTACTCTGGGAATGTGTTTTATTAATTTTATATTATATTAGTATTATTAATTATTATATATGCATTTTAATGCGAGAGTTGGCTTAATAATTCATTTAAAGAAGCAATTTTTAGAAGGTTATTAATGGCTTCTTCACTTCAAATATTCATTTTCATTTGCACTTCCAAGTCATTGCTGCTCGCCAACAGGTTGACGTGAAACTGTCTAAAAACAGACGATGGAACGCAGTTGTTAGGCAAACATAAACCTGTCCAACAGCTGTTTAGACAGCATCCTTTCCTGTCAGCCAAAGAAATTGAGTGCAACTGGGAAAGGAAATAGCTACTTTTCTGTTGAATTCACAACTTTGCCGTCTCAGATGTACCTATTCACAAGCACGCGGTAGGTTTGAACTATGCCCCTATTAAAGGAAGTTTTGAACTGGCTTTGTCAGAATGGCATAGGCATGAAAGAATTACTGATTCACTGACTGTAGAGTGTGGAGGCGTGCAAGTGCAGTAGTGAACGTCTTTGCATTGTGAAGAAGTCATTTGAAATAGATTACACGTCTGAATTTAAACCCATCTGTATGACTAGAAAAATTTCTTTTATGACTTTTTTTCTTCACAAAATGGTTTCCTCAAAGTCACTGCCTTTACAACTGTTGTGTTTCCAGGTTTTTCTTCACTACGTGAACGTCACAAAGCCTGTCATGAAAAAAAAAAAAGATTTGAAAAACAAATTATATTTTGCAAAAAGAAAATAAAGCCTACATTTAAAACCATTAAGATTTCTAAAATTGACATTAATTCAAGAACATTTTACCCCAAACCTCATTACCATAATCTGCCCTGATGTTTAACTTTTACTGTTCCTATTATGTTAAGTGATCATTTTCTTTATGTAATACAGTAATTTTAATAGTCAACAGTCAGTTCTAACAGTTAAACAAAACTGTTGTACAATGAAAGCAGTACCAGCAGAATAAACAGGCAGCAGAATAAATTTATTTGCAATTTATCTCTATCTATCTCTATAAAATTTCACATTACGCTAAATATGATAACGAGAATCTTTTATCTCATTATGCTAATGATAATTGAAGGAGATGTCATTAAATAATGTCACAGTGCAAAAAAAAAAAAAAAAAAAAACCTTAATGGTCATAAAAGAAGCTTCATTTAAGCAAATTGCATTCTTTGGATTGTGGTGATAAATTGACTGTGACATGTTTTGTCAGATTTTGTAAGATTCAGGCTGCTGCTGTTGATGTGTTACACCGTGTCCTAACCAGACACGACATGACAAGATTCCAGCGTCGAGAAATTTGGCTGCAAACACCAGATGCGACACGACGATGCGAATTGACAGAATCAATCAAATATCACAGCCATTCAGAAGCGAGAAGCGCGCTGCACTCCCAATGAAATTGACAAGTTTATAATCTAATTGATCAATACTAAACCTTTTTAACATTATTAAAAGTACATACTGAGTGACCGATATCTTTATCACGGTAGGTTCGCATTGAGTTCACCTTTTCGTACGTTTGCTTTAATTTAGCTTATTTTCAACATCTGAGGTAAGCTATATTGTTGCTTTCCATATGGCTGTAAATGTCACGCAATATGAGAATAAAACTCAAATTAGACACTTTTAACATTGAATAAAGCACATAGTCAGTACCTGAGATTAACATTGTAATAGTTTGTATGTTGTTGTTCCTATAGAAACAGAAACAACAGAAACAGTTTCTAAAATAGAAACTTTGCATGTCGCTGTCGTGGTTGGTTAGGACAAAAACTCAGATTGACATGGAAAAGATACATTTTATCGTGTGTCGCGGCGTCGCATTGCATTGCGTGTAGTTAGGACAGAGTGTTTCCCTTCACCTCTCCTTATTGCTTAGAGTAGAAGTGTAAAGTACAGTGAAACTGTACTAAACTTTACATTTGGATACTATAATAATTTAACTAAGTCAATCAAAGTAAAGGACCATACGTTTGTAGGCACCATACCACTTTTGTACTGGACTGTTAAATTGTGGAAGATCTCTTTTGATAACAGACCTTTATCACATATCTATATGTGAGTGTTATCTAAATGCATTACCTTAAATTATTGATATTTACTGTAATTTTAAGATTCATGCAATTAAAAAAGGCAGTGGTTATTTTCACTAAGTGTAAATAGCAATAGAGGCTATTTACACTAAGTGAAAACAGCATATTTTCTTAGCGATAGATGCTATTTACACTAAGTAGAAATAGCTATAGATTCTATTTACACTATTTTAAAATAGCAGGATTTTCTGCTATTTATACTACTTATTGCAAATAGTGGCAATTATTTGCACCTCAGTATTGTAGTACATTAAAAAACCCCAGTATATAATAATAACACTGAGTGTCATTTATAATTTTAATTCAAATTATTAAATGTATGCCACCTTATTGGGACAATATAAGCCCTCCCTACACCTACAGTACCCTAACACTACCCAATATTTTATTTTCAACTTTTCGATTATTTCCTTCATTTTTATTGAAAACAAATGCCTTTCCGATGTAATATGAGATTTGAAAAGGGAGAAAAAAATTAATTCGGCAAAAGGCGGATTCGAACTCGATCGTGTCAAAAATAACTAAGGCACGTATTTTCCCATCTACAACACTGGACTAGCTGTTGACTAGCCCAATCACACATTGGTGGGTGGAGTTACAGTAAATAGCCTCTGCCAACAAAGCGGGCTATTTGGACTTAGGGTAAATAGAAACACCGATTAAAAAAAGCCAATAAAAAACACTTGAAATAGCTGAACGAGAATGACTTCTAAGGGTTATGATAAGGGTTACAAAATTACAGAGTTTGTAAGCAGTTGTTATTAAAAAAGCTAAAATATTAAATTTTAAGAGCACTTGAATAAGGTACAAATGTCAGTAGTGCATGAATACAGTACAATTACTCTTTAGAGTAACAGTTCCCAATATCTGTGAAGAACTTGGCCAGGAACTCATGTGGGAAGAGAGTGTAAAGGTTCAGAAAGATGAGTCTTGTGTAAATCAACCACGATTTTCATCTAGAATTATTTCATGGAAATCCGAAATGCACCTGGTCCTGGGTGTTTTAATATAGCACAAGCGGTTTTGGTGAAAAACTTCTAAAATGTCTATAACTTAGAGACAGAAAAGCAGACAAGGTATGGCAGATTCTTAGGATCAGAAAAAAGAAACATTTAAGTTTGAAAAACATGCAGACTGCCTCAACGGCCAGCTGTAAAACCATGCACAACTGGAAAAAAAACGTGCAAAGAAGGAAAAGTTAGGAGCAGGAAGATGCTGAAAGGTGATGAGATCCAGATGGAAGAAGAAGAGGAGTACCTGATATGGTCTGAGCAGCTCCTGAGCAAGCGTAAGGAGAAACGGGACACATATAATAGTGTTAAAGCAGGAAACTTTCAACTTTTCACTTCATCAGATACTTTGCATGCATCAAATTTCATTCAGGCCCGGATTTTAATCTTCTCGTAGCATATGTTAGATGACATGACACTTCTGAGTGAGATCACACACTTCTTTCTTTCCCACATTAGCATTTCCTTCAAGTGCTGTGTTACACTGTCCTCTTTTGATGGCAAACTGCCATCCCTGTCAAAGTCAAGGAGACTGTTGTAGAAGAAAGAGAGCTATAGAGTTTCCACTGCTGGACATCACAGACAGAGCAGAAAGACAAGAGAGCTACTGGCTGAAAAGGAGAGGTGATCTCATTTGTATTCGTAGGGATCCGTATGTAAAGTGTGCAGGTACATTTTTTGTACAGCTGAATAGACACAGAAATGTTCAGAATCATTTGGACACTTTCTAAAATGTAAATGTACACCTTTTGAGAACCTTTCTAAAGTTTTGCTGCTGGTTATCAAGTACAAACTTCAACTCAATCCAACAGTGCAGGTTTGTGAAGATTCATTTTACAGCTGGTAGTCTTAAATACAAATAAATAATAATGCTTTTGTCATGTACTGTCAACCCTAACCCAAATATGTGACCCTGGACCACAAAACCAGTCTTAAGTCACACGGTATATTTGTAGCAATAGCCAAAAATACATTGTATGGGTCAAAAATCATTAGGATATTAAGTAAAGATCATGTTCCATGAAGATATTTTGTAAATTTCCTACTGTAAACATATCAAAACTTAATTTCTGATTAGTAATATGCATTGCTAAGGACTTCATTTGGACAACTTTAAAGGCATTTTTCTCAATATTTCGATTTTTTTGCACCTTCAGATTCCAGATTTTCAAATCTTAAGTTTGAAAGTCTGGAACAAGAATACAATTATAGCATGCATCTATTTATAATAGCTTTAAAAAGTAGCCAAAATAAATGATGAATGCATTGTAAAAATTTCCAAAACAGTTTTAATGTGACTATCATTTACTAAAAAGTTGCATATAAAAAGTGCCTATAAAAAAATAAATACTTTGTTTTAATTAAAATCAACCTCTGGGACACCCTATAGTACCTACAGTTATGTCAGCCACTCCAAAATTCTTATTTTTTGACATTATAAAGAATTCAGCATGACTCACTAGAAAAGTATGAATCTGCAGGCTTTCTTGCGTCATTTGCCTTGAGGGAAATTTCCCAAACATTAGTGTTAGGACTAGAATTATTATAATTAAACATATCTCAAATACTGCAACAGATGTCCAAAATCTCCATATCCAACTAACAATCAAGTTCGCAGACGTTTCAAGATTGTAAGCAGATCAATTAATATGGAGACAGTGTATGATAAACAGCATGAGGCTAATGAGTCCTGTAAAAAGTCTTCTCGATTCATCCAGCCTCTCACAGCAGACATACAGCGCTATAAATAGAGGATCCTCATGTCAATAAGCTCCTCAGCCTGACGTGTATCAGACGGGAGTTATGGCATGTCAGTAGGGCAGTGATTAGATGTCACCGCTGTCAGTCTTCTTACAAGATATTGATGGTCAGATTTCAGCAGAAGCCCATTTGATGCCATCCGAGTGTAGACAGCTGTGCTAGCAAGGCATCGTCCAAAAAGGATGATTTTGAAAGCTGATTCCTCTCAAACAACAGTTGTGCAATATGTTACAACTACAAAACCGATAAATATTAGGATTTGAGGAAAGGACTACAGTAAATCACATTACACTTTTTGGGGGCTCCTCATTTACTCACCCTCATGTCGTTCCAAACCTGTATGACTGTCAGTGGTTCACAAAATAGATTTGAATTGACCCCAGATCTGAAAAGAGTGGCCACAAATTCAAAAATTAAAGAAAATATCACATTTGGATTAACATGGGGGTGTACAAATGAACAACAATTCAAAAGCCTATAATCAGGAAAACTGTTTCTATTTTTTTTTTGGGGGGAAAAAAATGCTTTTATTAAAAAAGATGCATAAAATTGTTTTAAATCAATGCTTTTCATTGAACTTTCTGTTCATCAAAGAATCCTGGGAAAAAAAGTATCACAGTTTCCTGTTTTTAACATTGATATTACTAAGAAATGGTTGTTGAACACCAAATCAGCATATCATTTCTGAAAGATCATGTGACACTGGAGACTGGAGTAATGGCTGTGTCTATTAATATATTAAAATAAAAATACAGTTATTTTAATATTCACAATATTACTGTTTGTTTTTTTTTTACAGTATTTTATAAATTTTGACCTCAGACATTTTTAAACATATTTTTGGGTCTGTCAAGCTCTAAAATGCCAAAAATACATCATGAAAGAATCATAAGGTGGCCTATATTATTTATTTGCTATATTTCAAGTCTTCTGAAGCTATATGACACCTTTGTGTAAGGAACATACAGTATAGATATTTAAGTTATCCCTTGTAAAAAAGTAATATATTTAAAACACATGTATTTCATACTAAGTATATTTCAAATCTATTAACATATTTACCGACATATTGCTTGAGACTTACTGATATAAAAATTATAATTAAATTTTATGGAGTACTACTTGTGCACAATGCACATTTCTTAATCTTAAGCCTAATGAGGACTGTATGATCTTTGAATAATAAATGCAAGATATTTAAAGTGTACCTGAAGAATACTTGCAATAGTTCCACTTTGGCTCAATCAAATATACTTCAGCATACTGTATCTTTAGTATCTTCAGCACTACTGCCTCACAATTAAAGTGCATTAAACACAAAATTAGTCGTTCCAGTTTAGCAGACTTTAAGTATACCAGTTTAGTATACTAAAAGCACAATTTATAGTATATTTAGCAAGAAATAAATGGATTTCAAATACATTTTAGAATATTTATATTTAGGTATTCATTAAAAATCTGCCTAATCTTAGTATTAAAAAGTATGGATATCTGAATACATGAAAGAACCTGACTGAATAATTTAAACTTAATGACTCGTCATTAATCACAACAGTACATAGCCAGCTGAAGAGAAAGATGTCAGTGAGTTACAACTAACTGTAAGCTATAGACTTGAGATATAGATCACAAGTCATGCAGGCCACATTCATGATAAATACCTGCAAAACAGAAAGCAGCACTTTCTTCAAAAATTCTCAGAAAGAAAATCATACATGTCTGAAGCAACATTCGGGTGAGTAAATGAAGACCAGATAAAGAATTTGTCCATTTCACTATTCCATTAAGTAGCTAAGATCAAGCTAGTGTTTTTGACTATTTATTTATAATATGTGCATTAGTAAATCACATTAGGAGCTAAAGTTGACCTCTGAATTGTGCCCTGCAGATATTCAGCCCCATTTCCCCTTTAATTTCACAGTTATATTTCTGGTTACCCCGCTGAGCAGCCATATTTGTGTATTCCGACCAAGAGCACAATGCTATGTGCTTCTGTCCGTTTCTGTGGTGTGACTTTGAGCTTGTATGTGACCCGCTGTGCTTTCATTTAATTAAAAGGGTAGGGGTGGAGATTCAAAGTGTACCTTAACGGGGATCTGATGGAAAAATCTGTGCATGCCATGTGCGCCAAAGGACACATGATTAGGTCCTACGACCACCACAAAGCTCCTGGCTGGAAAACAATGACATTCTTTCTTGGACCATTTGTAAAAGTGATTCTGTGCTTTAATAGTGCCTTATAAAACTTTATATGATGCTACAAATAGACTTTTAACCCAACTCCTTCATTACAAGGTAATAATAAATGCTACATTTAAAGCATTAAAGAAATAGTTCATCAACATTTACTGACCTATCATTAAAACTTGCTGTTACTTTATTACTTTGTTTCTACAACTTAATTTGTAGCCATCCAAGATCTAGATACGTTTGTTTTTTTTCACAGATGTGTAGAAAAAGTTGCATTATGTCACTTGCTCACCAATCCATCCACTGTTTGGACTCTCATTCTGACGGCACCCATTCAGTGCATTGGTGGATCCACTGGTGAGCAAGTGATGTAATGCTAAACAGTATCGGGGAGTAAGTTACATGTAATATAAATAACAGTAGAAAGAAGTAATTAAATGTAATCAGTTACTTTAATAAAGTAATTGAAATAGTTATACTACTTATTACATTTTAAATAGGGTAACTTGTAATCTGCAATCTATTACATTTCCAAAGTAACCTTCCCAACACTGATCCTAAATTTCTCCAAATCTCTTCCGATGAGGAAACAAACTCATCTACATTTTTGATCCCTGTTGAAAAACCAGCACATGCTGGTTAGGTATGTTTTGAAGCATGGCAACTGGTTTGAGCTGGTTTAAGCTGGTCCTGAGCTGCTTATGAGCTGGTCCTGAGCAGGAACTAGTTGCAGTAGGGCCAGCACATGACCAGCTTAAACCAGCTCAAACCAGCTGCCATGCTTCAAAACGTACCTAATCAGCATGCTTTTTTTTTTTTTTTTTTTTTTTTTTTTTCAACGGGGATGGCCTGAGGGTGAGTACATTTTCAGCAAATCTTCATTTTTGGGTGAACTCTTTGTTTAAGTAAATTAAATTGAGGGAACAATTTATTACAATATGGCCATGATTTCCCTAATATAAGGGAAGGAATTAATTTAGTTAAATACCAGCAAACTAGGAAACAAATTAGTTGTGGGAACAACTTTCTAATTATTATTATTATTATTATTATTATTATTTTGGTCCTTTGATAGCCCCTGGTCTTTTAAAACCTTTGCTATACGGAAAGACTTTCATAAAAAGAAAAATCTTCACAAAAGTATATATTAAAAATCTAAAAAGGTGAGTAAATGATACAATAATTTTTGAGTGAACAATCATTTTAATTATCATGTTGTCATAAAGCATTATGATCTTTCATGTTTTGTCTCACGTTCTCATTTCACAATCCTTTCCTTCACCAGTGCCAAGTGTGTTTTTAATGCCCATTGAGCATAAAATATAATTAAACCGAGAGAAACAAATGAAAGCACTATCGCCTGTAAGTGTTCTGTATGGTCACGCACTCACTACACTACAGAAACATTTGTATAGACTTTCCATGAGATCAAGCAGAAAGAGCTTCTCTCTCCAGACGGCATATGTACTGATATCAGCCTCTTAGATATGTGTGAATAGTTATCAGAGAGTGTGAAAAGAACCTATTCTTGCTCTGTTGCTGGCCATTTTCCACTGGATACAAGATAAACAGTAATATTTATTCCAACTTAAGTCTTAAAGCTTAACCCGCACTGTTGAAATGCTTATTTTGCGGAAGGTCACCTATTAGCTTATATTCTTCCCTTTTCCCCATAAAGCACTATTTCTTTATATAATAATCTGTGGTGGATGGCTGTGTGCTCCTGTCCCTGAGTCTGTCATTTGGAGCATGGGGACAGGAGGTGGATAATGAGAACATAAGGGTGAGAGGAGCTGACAGGGACATCATCCTCCCACTACGACCGACAGAACACAGGTCACAGAACAGTCACTAAACCTGCGCTCACCCACCTGGACTTCACATTAAAAATCTCCCTGCCATGGACCAGGTTCACTCTGACTTTCTCCAAATACTGAGAAAATGAAATCGGTGGCACTGACCGGTGCCTCATCTCCAAAATCACAAGATAATTACTTTGCTTTGCATGTAATGATTCAGGAAGACGATTTTCACTCAAAATCCACATTTTAAAATGCAACTAACCCTATTTTGCATAGCAAAATAAATAGGCCTTTCAGATTTTAAAAAGCAGATCTTTTGTTTTTGAGCTCTTCTTAGTGAATCAGACACATACAATGCAACAGTTGTAGTTTGATTCCTGAACATACAGTATGACTCAGTTCAAGTGTGATTCTCAAACATGACTCTTATGAGCTGCTTTTTTATTATTGTTTATTTTTAAATCAAATGCATACGGATGAAAAAAATGATTCTTTCAGTATGAGTCAGTTCTTTCAGTGAATCAAAAACATGCAGCGCAACGAGTGTAGTCTGATTCCAAAACGCATGACACCACTGATTCAGTTCTTTTTAGTGAATCAAACACATACACTACAACCATCGTAAGTAACTCCTGGGTAAGTGACTCTTATGAGCTAGTTCTTTTTAGTGAATCAAACCAGCAGTTGGTGAAAAGAATCGACTTAAAGTGTCCCTATTATGGGTTATGAAAGGTTCATATTTTGGTTTTGGGAGTCCCCAACAAGAAGTTGACATGCATGTAAGGTCAAAAACACTTTCATTTTCTTATAATATGCATTTATTTTTACCTTACATGCTCAACGACTCCCAAACGATTCGTTCAATGATCCATTTTTCCAAACCCCTCCTTTGCTTGAAGCTAATCTGCGGTGATTGGTCGATTTCATTTAAAGCAGTGTTTGTGAGCTTTTAACGCTCCAAAAG
>JAFVLL020018627.1:0-17500 GCA_021397915.2 Tor tambroides | reverse complement strand
AAAATCGACCCACTCTAAACCGGTGTCTACACACACAAATGTATAATAATGTCACATTACTTAGATTCAAAATCATACTCAGCTCACAAACAAAGTTGTTAAGCTTTTTCTTTTGATAATATTACAGTCTTAAGAGTGCACTGCCACAGACCTTCATGGCTCTCAGGTTCCTCTTCCATCTTCCCTTTCGGTATTTTGCAGATCCAGTCTAGCTCAGACTCGCAGTGTGATACCAGCCAGTTGGTGTCAGCCATGTTAGCTGCTCCACACTCAGCAGACCCATAATTCCCCCTGCCAAAGTTCTGATAGGACACCTGAAAGAGAAAAAAATAGACTTTACATGTTAGAATCGCTAACAAAAAGCTACTATGTAGGTACAATGCTGAAGAAATGGAAGCAGAAAACAATACCATGTTACTGTGATATTTGCGCTAGTAGTGAAGTTTTTTTATGGCAGTGGTTCTCTACCAGGGGGCCAGGGACCACTAGGGGGCATCAGCATACTTACAAAGCGCCCTCAAGATTACTTAAAATGATTTTAAATTAGACAAAACAAGCATTAAAACCTTAAAAACTTTATCATTAAAAAACGTTGTCATGATCTTTCTTCTCTTGATTTACCCCTCCAAAAACCTCTGATTTTATCTTTGAAGAACCAGGATTCTCATGGTCTCGGAAAACCTGGATATATATGAGAAATACTGGTTTTAATAGTTCTAGACCTGGAAAAGTCAATAGGCATTTTTATAATGAATATACATTATTACCAGTTATCCAAAGCAGTTACCAGTTATCCAAAGCACTAAAATATTTGATTTTTAACATTTTAACATTATATTTTTAATAAATGAATTACATTTTTAAAAAAACATTTAGCTCCCACAAGTTTTGGAATTGGAATTTTATTATAGTTGTTTCTTTTTGATACTGTAACTATAACTATAATAACTATAGTAGGACTGCCCACAGATTAAAATATGTTTTGCGTCTTCAAAAATATTAATATGGGGGCCTTGGAGTCAAAAAGATTGACAGCATCTGCTCTATAGATGTCTAGTACAGTGTTTTTCAACTTTTTTTAGTCTTGTATATGCCCACAGCCCCATGGATAACGTTCAGAAAAGTGTTCATACTGGATATCATTAATCATCATGAATGATTATTAAAATATTCATCAGTGTTATTAGAACAGTAAGTATATACACAAACACACTGGTCTAGTACAATGAAATACAATAAAAATGAACAGTATTTTAAGAAACTCACAGCTGATCCGTCACTCCATGTCCAACTGTCACTATTCCTGCGGGAAATTCCGATCCACAGCCAGTGCTGCTCATGATCCTCCGCCTCCCTGCCCACACAGCCAATCAGGAGGCAGAGCAGTTAGACACTACTATACTTTTAACAAGATCCCATGATGCATTCGAATCATAACGTCCTAACTTATCTTACACCGAACAAACATAACCTCAAAATATTCTGACTAGGGGTATTTGAGTGTAAAAACTGATAAATAAAGGAAATTTTATTCATTCTCACACAAATCACACCTTCAAACATTACAAACACACACAGTGTTGCTTTAGGGCTAGATTTTAGATTCTTACCCGAAGGCCTCATGGAGGATCTGGAAGACATAGGTTTCTTCCTCTGGCGTGCTGAAGCTGGCGAGCTGAGCTCCATGTTTCTGGCAAAACTTGTGAGCTTGAATCCAAGTCAGTCTCTTCTCCAGTGCACCTGCATGAAAGACCTACAAAAGCACAGCAATGAGCAGACCACACACACCCCAATACAGACAAACACACAGACGCCACACAAAGACTGACCAAAATTCAAAATGTATGAATTTGTTCACTTCATGAATTGAATGGACACACTCACAGGATGCTTAACTGGATTTGTAATGAAATAACAGGAAGAAGAATTTACTGAATTGTAACTCAGAAGTAAAAACTTTAGTGGTTATTAATTTTGTGATGAATTTGAAATCATTTATTATGACTTTTTATTCCCTGATATGTAAAATCGATTAAACTGATTGGATTACTGTCAAAAAAATGTATACATCCATCAAAGAAAAAATAGATTTTAATGCATCATTTGCCTTCTTGAACATCAGTGAATGTTTGCAGCTTTTGTAATAGTCCTCAGTGTGAAAAGATGGATCTCAAAAATTTCCAGCCACAGCTGGAAAGGAGTCAAATATGCAGAAGATGCTGGAAAACCAAAGAATGTGCAGGACCTGGAGGATTTTTCTCATGCACAACCATCATAAAACATGAAAACAGTCATGGATCATCCAGGTAACAACAGAGTATTAAGAATCAAAGGTATGTCATTTTTTTTATAAATTCAGCAATTATTTTGTTTTTTGGACTTTATGTAAACATCTGTTATGTGAAGTAGCTTATTCATGACAGTACTAAATAAAAAATAAAATGGCTTCTTATTTTGTTAAAATTATTAACATTTTCATAGATTCTGCAAGGGGTATGCAAACCCTTGGGCAGAACTGTTAAACTATTTTATTTTACCAGTTTTAAAAAATAAATGTTAAATGAATAAAAATATAATATATGAATCTATAGGTGAAATTTCCACCATGTTTAATCATAAATGTTTGAATTGTTAATACAGAAAGTCATGTTGTGAATTTTTATAATATCTTCATGTCTTATAGTCACATTTAGCAGATTAGAGCTGGGTGATAATATAGTTTACACTTTGCAATGATACAAGCAATCAAGCACTTAAGATTTGCTATATAGCATAGTATTGATCGCTCTATGTGAGTATACTGTGAATAAAGTGGATAAAGTTGGATATAATATAAACAATATATACCTAACTTAATTTTAAAGAGCTGGGTGTTACTGTATGTATACGTATAAATCTGGATATAATATACATTCAACTTTATACATAGAGCTGGTTAATAATATGATTTACATTTTGCAATGATATTTATTACATTTAAGGCTACAGTTCTGCAAATTCAACTCAAATTGTAATTTAGAAAGCATTTCAATTTTGAATGGCGCACAATGACAAACACACCTTGTAGCAGTAGCGGAACTTATTGGTGCTTTTCCATCCTGATGAGCATGATCCTGTTAGAGAGGGCGTGGGCTGAGGAACAGGGGGGCTGGGGATGAGAGAGTCCTGATTCTGTTTGCAAATGTATTTGGAGCGGACACTGGCACAGTCCTTCACCTCCCACAG
The DNA here is from genome assembly GCA_021397915.2 of Tor tambroides. Lineage (NCBI taxonomy): Eukaryota > Metazoa > Chordata > Actinopteri > Cypriniformes > Cyprinidae > Tor > Tor tambroides. Next base: position 14,275 of record JAFVLL020018627.1, on the reverse strand, counting down.
ACCCATGGCCTGCCCCGCCACCATCACCACACAACCTCCCTTTATCTGTGCTGCAACACCACAAGACAAAAGGCAGGTTCATCCTCAGCATTTTTCTGGATTAGCACCAAATGATAAAAGGAATGATAGACAGAAACAAATTATTCAGGTGCACACATGGTCATGCCATACACACGCTCGTGTGTGTTTCTGTACCTGGCTGGTCTCTGTTCCAGTTGGTGTATGTGAGCTCCTCTCCCGTTATCCAGCGAAACGTGCCGGAGCTGTTCTCATTATACAAGCCGAGCCAGAACTGATCGGCAGATCGTCCAAACACCAGGCTGCTCACAAAGGCCTGCTCAAACCTGGAAAAACGCACATATGCAGCTCATAAGTTACTTCATAATTCATCGATTTCGGGAAAGAGCATTACAAGCTGAATACAAATCCAGTCCTTGTTGCTAGGCTTGTGTCCAGTACCTGTTATTAATAATGACGAGTGTGGCATTGTTGCTAGCGCACATTCCTTTTGCATCATTAAAAGTTAGAGATTCTTCTCCAACTTTGAAGCAGGAAGGACTGTGCCATCTCCAACCCTGAGGAGATTCACCAGAGGGAGAGAGAAAGTGTGCTGTGTTATAATGCATGAAAAATAATGCATTGGCACATGTTTCTGAACAATTCAGCATATTTTTTTAGACTAGTTATTTTTTTTGCTAAATATTAAATGTACAGTGACAACTGTAAAGCATCTTGCATTTCATTTGAAATGTTATTTATTTATTTACTTACTTACTTACATTTTCTTATTAAATGCATGAACACCAGCATAAACCAATCTAGACTAGCTAGGAATTCATGCGGGTCTAAAAACTAGTTCTGTTAGTAGGTGAATTCATGCATAACCTATATGAATTAGACCAAAGGCAAAACAATTAAATTCACAAGCACAAAACATGCACACACATGCATGCATTCACACACGGACACCCACATTTTAAGGAATGCATCTAAATTACACGTCAGCACTAGGCAAGAGGCAGTAACCTGACCTGTCTGCCGGCTGTCTGCTCTACTGTTTAAGACATTACGGAGAGTCAGATGTGTTCTCTCATTGTCTGACAATGATAAACTCACTATAACTCCAAATTTAGCAGCCTGTTCCAAAAACGAAGATCAAACTGTTAAAACTAGATTTTCATTTGCAGAAAGGGCTACAATGCAGCAAAAGAATAGTGTTAATGCCTTACAAAATTATTGTAACTTGTAAATCCAAAGACCAGAAAAAAGATGGGGGAGATTAATTATAATATGCAATGTAGATACAGTATCGTTCAAAGGTTTTTAACATGATTCTGACAGTTCTACAGGGATGAAGTCTGCTGAAAAAAATCCACTCTGCATTAACACTTAACACTGACTCAAACACATATGCATGAATCCCACAAAACCTCTTAAGAACATGTCTGGCTATTTCATAAAATTACACTTTTGTCATTATTATTTATTTTTATTTTTTGCAATATTTTCTTAATTAAGCTCATTCTACCTACCTCACCATTTTAAAGTTTGGGGTCAGTGAGATTTTTTTCATGTTTTTGAAAGAAGATTTTATTCTCACTAAGTCTGTATTTATTTGATCAAAACTACAGTAAAAACAGTAATATTTTGAAATATTATTACAATTTAAAATAACTGTTTTCTATTTGAATATATTTAAAATGGTAATTTATTCCTGTGATAGTAAAGTTAAATTTTCAGCATCATTATTCCAGCCTTCAGTGTCACATGATCTCTCAGAAATCATCCTAATATGCTGATTTGCTGCTAAAGATTTTTTTTCCACTATTGTGCTAATTAATAGCTTTGTTGAAACTGTGATTTTGTTCAGAATTTTTTGATGAATAGAAAGAACAGCATTTATTTTAAATAAATCTTTCATAACTTTACACTGTATTTATTTATATATACTGTGTCTGTTGATGAAATAAATGCATACTTGCTGAATAGAAGTATTAAATTAAAAGTATAAAAAATCTTACTGACCCCAAACTTTGAATGGTGGTGTAAATAAATCAGTTTCACAAAATAAATAAATAAATAAATACAATCACAATTCAATATGCAAATATTATGTTAATGAGTTTGATGACACTTAAGTACTGAACATTCTATCAGTGCAAGTCAAAAACTGCTGAAACAAACTACAAAATGAAGTTTGAATGGGCCTAAGACAGAAAATTGTGAAGAAGAAAAATTAAAAGAAGTAATCTAAAGTATTTGAAAGAAGTTGTTGAGGAGTGTATTACTTTTACTATTTATTCTTTCACTATTTTTCACTCTCTCTCATTTGATTAAAGCAACCCCCCATCCCTAAATATTCAGTTTGGACACATAACTTATCAAATTGTGTGGCTTATGGAAGAAACATGTGCTATTACTTCTTTAAGTTGTAGGACTTAATTTTTTTGTGTGTGTGGTAGATAATACACAGGGGAAAAAAACAGCATAGACCTACATTAATCTAATCTCTGAAGCAAAACACCACATAGCAACCACCCAGAACACCCAAGCAACAAGCTAAAACATTAGAACTCATAAAATCAGAAATCAGAACACCTTTACAACCAAACAGCAACATCCTGGAAACCCAAAGCACCCTAGTTTTGCATAGGTGAAACGAGTTTTCTTTTTGGGGAAAAAAGTAACTTAGTCAAACAAACTGTTTTAAAGCTTTACGATATCCACTAGTAACCTCTGAACTCTGAGCTTGGCGATGGCATCCAGGGTCACGGCTCTTATTTAACAGATGCCTATTACCAGGGTCACAGCAAGGTAACAGCAACACTCATTTAAAACAAAGACGGTTTCATGTAGAGCTGCTGTAGATCTGGATGAATTGGGTGGAGGGATGACAGACGTATCAAATGTATCAATATATGCACATTTTGTCTCTGTGTGCTTGCTAGAGTAACTTGGTCCATGACCTCAAACATTTTGTCCTCAGTGAGCAAACAGTTATGAGTTATAAAGACCAGCGTGCGTGAGTCAGGCTTCTCTGTTTACTGTATGCTTGTGGCAGGTCTGGGTCTACTGACCACATCTGGAGTTTTAACAGCATGACACAGTGGCAACTGTGAATAGAGTCTTTATGCCGAGAGAAAGAGAGCAACAGAAAGTATGTAGGGGGCAGAAATCCAGCTAAACAGAAGTAACAAACAGAAAACTGCAGGAGCTGCAGAGAACAAAACAAGAAAGGGTAATTAGAGGATTAAAACTAATGAAGAAGGAAGAATGACAAAGATGAATGGGAAGCATAAGGAGAAAGGCAACAGAGTGAAAAACCAGCGCGATTTACCCGTTTGCAGCCGTGGTCCTCTATCCGGTCGTCAGCCTTCTGTGCTGGTTTCTTACAGATCGAGGGCAGCGAGTAATTACATGGGCTATCGTTCCAGCGGCCCTCCTACAAACACACACACATACTGTATAATGAGGGGTTATCATTATGAAGCTGCCATAAATTTAGACTTTTAGGATCACTGTCTTAATTACAAGTATAAAGAAAAGCAGATTCATATTTATTAACATCGTTCTGACAGTTGAAAAGGGATAAGGTTTGCTACAAAACACACTCAGCATTAACTCACTGTACCTTTAACTCAAGCCTCACAAAACCTCTCAAAACCAGTTCTGGCTATTTCACCCTAAAATTATACTTTTGTCATGATTTGTTTATTAAAATGTATTTTTTGCGATGTTTTCTTGACAAGCTCATTCTATACTATCGTTTAAAAGTTTAGGGTTCGACTATGCTAAAGTCACGTTAAGTCTGCATTTATGTAAAATATTATTACAATTTAAAACAACAGTTTTCTATTTTAATCGGTTTTTGAATGAAATTTTATTCCTGTGATGGCAAAGTTGAATTTTCAGCAGCCATTACTAAAGTCTTCAATGTCGCATGATCCTTCAGAAATCATTCTAATATGCCGATTTGCTACTCAAGAAACATTTCTTATTATTATCAATGTTGAAAACAGTTGTGCTGCTTAAAATGTTTGCTGAAAGCATGAAACATTCATTTCAGGATTCTCTGATGAATAGAAAGTTTAAAAGAACAGAATTTATTTCAAACAGAAATCTTTGGTAAAATTATAAATATTTTACTATCATTTTTCAATCAATTTAATGTAAATAAATATATTAATTTCTCCTCTTCTATAGCTTGTTTGTCAAATAAACCTGTATTTTTTGGCTCCATAACAAATTGCTTTTGTTCATCTTGTGTTCTTTCCTTTGAATTAAAGTGTCTGCTAAATGCATAAATGTAAATGAATCGCAAATCAAATGTGCGCTATTAAAAAAGAAAAAAGCTTACTGATCCCAAACTTTTGAACTATATATATATTTATATTTATATATACTCACAGGCCCCCAGATGGTGACACAATCCTCATTTACATTTCGAAAATTGTTGGGTTCAAATGGATGCCAGTAAGTGAAGATGACTGGAGTGCGATCCGTCCATTCAAAGTTCATCTGCATAGCTGTATCATGTAGACCAATCCATAACTCCTCTATATCTAAAGACAGGAAGATAGAGAGTCCGAAACGTCGCAGAGATTTTGCCAAATGATATAAAATATTAAGACTTGCTGCCAGAGAATATATCTTGAATTAAGTTTACTTGTACCCCACTGGCAAATTGTGTTATTTATAAAATTGAATGAGGTTTATGCTCAAGAAAAAAGGAGTTTCTGTTTTTACTGGAAAGACAAAAATACTGATAAAGTAAACGTGTTTCTGTATATTTATGAATAGGCATTAATTTGCATGTGTATACCTTTCTTCATATGCTTAGTGATGAATTCAAGCTCTGGGAGGGTGTGGATGCTAACGAGGTTAGCCTCCATCTTTTGACACATTTTGTGGGCGGAGCTCCAGTCCAGGTTGTCTGAGTTCAACCTATAGCAGCCCGCCTGGAAGTTTTGCCAGCCTACATCACACTGGTACCGCCCGTCATCTGCCCAGGAGTCTGTTTCACACACACAGACACAGGTGAGATCCTCAAGACCGAACCAGACTTTCAGGTACATCAGCAGAATCTAAAAGCTAAAAACTTCTCGGCTTGCAGAAAAACATGCAATTTTGGGGCAAGATACTCAAACTGCATGGCTGGGCCAGACAAGGTTTACCTCTGAAGTAAATCAAGTCATATTTAATCATTTAAAGTATAAGTGTAAGCAGCGGTAACATTGCTCTGTACATTTATATGTGAACCACAAGCCAAAAATGTTCGCACACACACACTGCACGCATACCTGTGGTGAAGGGGTCGAGTGTGGCGTTGGGTCGCTTCTTGCAAATGTAAGGCAGCGCCACTGAACAGTCCCGGTTGTGCCAGCGACCCTGAGCATCGGTACTGATCACTCCACAGTTTTCCTCCTCGTCATAGCTTGGCATTTCTACACACATCCGTGAGATAAATCAGATAAAAATACATCCTTCCTAATGCAAATGAGCTCTAAGAACACTGACAGCAGAAAAATTTAGAAAAAGTCTTAATGTAAAATACTGTTTTATATGTAAGCAAAAATATACAGTCAGCTAGTCATTACTGGTTTATTGTTTGATCACTGGTCATAATCAGAGGGCTAATAATGCAAAATAAATAAGTAAATAAATAAATAAACATATAAACTCACTACTGTTCAAAAATACAGCAAAATAATTATACTGTTGAAATATTATTACAATTTAAAATAACTGTTTTCTATTTTTAATATATTTAAAAATGCTCTTTATGCCTGTGATGGCTGAATTTTCAGCATCATTACTCCAGTCTTCAGTGTCACATGATCCTTCAGAATTTATTCTAATATACTGACTTCATGCTCAAGATTTCTTACATTTATCACTGTTGATAACAGCTGTGCTGCTTAATATTTTTTGAAATCATGATTTCAGAATAACAATTAGAAATCTTTTGTTACATTATAAATGAATGGGACTTTTTAGCAATTTAATTTATGTTTTCTGATTAAAAGTATTAATTTCTTGCAAAAAGAATCAAAACTTTTGAACAGTAGTGTAAAAAAATAAAATAAAATAAATTAGTGCTGTCAAACGATTAATCGTGATTAATCGCATCCAAAATAAAAGTTTTTGTTTACATAATATATTTGTGTGTTCTGTGTATATTTATTATGTCTACATAAATACACACACATACAGTATATATTTTGAAAATATTTATATGTATTTACATGTATATATTCATATTTATATTATTTATATTACAGATAAATATATTTAATATATAAACATAACATTTTTCTTAACTATATACATGTATGTTTGTGTATTTATATAGACAATAAATATACACACTACACATACATATATTATTTAAACAAAAACTTTTATTTTGGATGCGATTAATCGCGATTAGTCGTTTGACAACACTAAAATGGACATGAAATAATGACAAAAAAGGCAGGACATTGATTCAGCTGAAATAATTTAATTGCTGTATGTGAAAAGAAATTATGAAGAGCTAAAAGACACATAAAACTACCAGAGTTATGAAGATTAAACTTAAACAGCTGTCATTATACGAAAATATTGAATGCTCCAATTGTCCAGAATTAATTATTCAGCGTAAAGTTAGCTAAAGTTTATAAAATTGCTAAAGTTTTCATGTCTTTTTCAAATTTTTCTAATATATACTGATTCAATGTCCAAGTGAGCGGGGATATATGAGGGTGTGGCTGTAAGGGGTGTGGCCTTACCTGTTTCCCAATTTAGATATTTGAGAGGGGCGGAGTCAGCCCACTGCCAGCCTCCATTGAGATCTAAATCATTGAGGCCCATCCACAGGGTGGCGCTGTACCCAGTTAGCAAACCTACAGTACACACACACTTCATAAACACATTCCACTGAGTTTTAAACAAAAATGAGAGCAACAGTTTCTGCCTTGTTTGTTCTGCATTTACCAGAATCCTTTCATTTTAATCCCTTTGCAAAACAAATCATTTTTAAAGTAATGAATATAACCATGTTTATATCCCTCCATCTCTCACCGTTGATAAAGATTTGTTCCTCTACTTTAATGATGCTGAGCAGGTCCGCTCCCTGCTGTTGGCAGCTGGTCCGTGCTTCACTCCAGGACAGCGTGGCCTGAAAGTTAAACTGGTAACAATTATCCATCAAAGGGTTTATGTCCCAAAACGTCTCACAGTCAGTACCTTTGGAAAGAGAGAGAGATGCATTTTAGCGAGCTGGAAGATGTGCTCTATGATGTACAGTAGTCTCACATTCCAGCTTCCAGACAGTGAAAGAACGTTCTGAATTTAACAGGTCAGCTCTATGAGTGACGTGAGCAGCATCAGCTGGATTCACTCACTCTTCACTGGGCAGAAGCCCCAGCGCTGGTCCTTTCCGTAATCATGAGTAGTGGCACACCAGTGAAAGCCATCCTCCCTGCCCACACTGGTGCAGCTGTGGAACCACTGGCCATCGTACAGGAAGGGGAAGTAGCATGGACTGCCATGAGAGTTTCCTTGGATGGTGTAGATTTCTATGGAGAAGAAGAGACAGAGAAACATATAAGATTCCCAACTTCTAGAAGGAATTCATGATTACCAGGGATGACAGATGACAGATAATGATAAATACATAAATACATAATGGTAAATACATAGTTTTAACAAGGATACATATTGCAAAATTAATAAATGTAAATGTAGGAGAGGGAGCGTTTTACCATGAAGGACATAACAGATGTACATTTTATTGCTGTCTACTAGTTTTATGCAAGTTTTAGTATCAACAGTCCATGCCACCGGAGGGGTTGGGGGGGGATGAGGGTCTGGTCTACTTGCCCTCGGTCCGCGATTTCTGCCGAGGAGGAAACAACCCAACCCCCCACCCCACCGGTCCGCGATTGTGCCCTCGTAACCCCATTTCGTCTGTGCACGCCATTGCATTCCACCACAAAGCAGTTATCCCAGAGATAACCTGGCAGTTATGGGTGAAAACTTCTTTTCATTTGGTCAGACTGTGTGGCTGGACATAAGCACATAGCTGTGTTAAAATAGCTTCTAAAACCACTTCAGTTGTGCACTGTCATGCTACCCAAGAAAAAACATGGATATAGTCAGTAGACAGAAACAATGATTTTCATTTTACAGACGGATAGACAGAAGGACAGAAAAGACAGACAGACAGATAGAGCAATGGATAAACAGAATGAATAACAGTAGAGAGACAGACAGAAAAATAGACAGATATAAAGAATTGACAGACAGTCAGAACAACGAATAGAACAAACAAACAACCAATAGATAGGCAGAAAGATGTACAGACAGACAGACAGATAGACAGATAGATAGATAGATGCAGTGAAATATATGATAATTGATAGTCAGTTCATGTCTATGTGAAACTTCTGCCTCTCTTCCTGAACTCTGTTACCCCTCCTCTCTCTCCTTCCCTCTTTGCATTTTCACACTTTCTTCCTCTCAATTGCCCCTCGGTTGGAATGCAGCTGTTACTATAGAAACCCCTGGGCATTCTGTCTGACTGTACAGATTAGCTCTCAGTCTACAAAGAGAGAAAACATGGGGGGGGTAAGAGGTATGCAAGACGAGAGATATGCAAAGGAAAAAACAGAGAGCACATGTCAGACTGGAGAGAGGGTGTGGAGCTGTGTTACAGTTCTGCTGCTGCTGTAGTTCAGAGCTGTGGAAAAGTAGGACACATACACACATCCAAAAACTTCACTCTCAGCTGAACTTCAGAACTTACGCAGTTTCATTCTTGTATACGCAAACACACACACACACACACACACACACACACACACACACAAAAGCATAAAAACAGCTCTGTGTTGGCACATATCAGTGGCAACTTTCTGTCAGGAACTCTCCAGAAGCGACTCTCACTGAGACCACGAAACACAGAGGTGAGAGGAAAAAGAGGGGAGGAATATTTGCTGTGGAGCTCTTTTTTCTGTTAAACTCTTTTCTGAAAGAGTTTAACAGTTTTGGTTTCAATTAAATTGCCATTCCACTTAATGATTCCAGTTCCTTAACGAATCCATTGACAATTTCTGCTAGTTCTTTTTAAGGCCCCAATAATTATGTATATATACTCAACATGATTTTGTCCTTTGAAAAATCATATTTCCCATGTTACAAAAACAGCATTATTCCATCTTAGAAACATTGCCAAGCTTCAAAACATGCTACCTATTTCTGATGCAGAAAAGCTAGTTCATGCATTCATGACCTCTAGACTGGACTATTGTAATGCACTGCTAGGTGGTTGTCCTGCATCTTCAACAAACAAGCTACAGATAGTCCAAAATGCAGCGGAAGTGTGCAGGTCAAGAAAATGTGATCCTTACCCCAATTTTTACAGTCTGCACCAGCTGCTATAACATTAGTACCGTATCAGTTACAAAATATTACTTTATATAAGGCCCTAAATGGTTAGCTCTGCGTACCTAACAGTCTTCCCACCACGCTACAATCCAACCCGCTCCTAAGGTCACAAAACTCTGGACTTTTGAAGCTGGTACCTAGGATAGCAAAGTCCACTAAAGGAGTAGAGCTTTTTTCACATTTGGCTCCCAAACTCTGGAATAGCCTTCCCTATAACAGTCGAGAAGTTTCAGACACACTCTCTAACACATCAGATTAAAGACACATCTCTTTAGCCAAGCATTCACATAATGCATCTTATAATCTTGTACTGCAGTTATATCTGATCAAATGTACATTATTATTCTTTAGCTTAGGTTGAACAAATCATTTTTGCTTGGATGGAACAGAAGCTACACTAATTATGTCTCTATTTGTTTCTGCCACGGGATTAATATCCCATGGTAACTATGAATTACTGAAGCGTCAGTCTGGATCCAACCCTTAAATGATCTGAGATGACCAAACACCTGAGAAGAGATGATGCCAACCCCTCAGAGGACCTCAGAGGATGCCAACCCTCAGACAACATACAGAATTACCAAATTTTGCCACAACTTAATTTCCTGTAAAGCTGCTTTGCAACGATTTGTATCGTAAAAAGCGCTATACAAATAAACTTGAATTGAATTGAATTAAACAAAAATGCTATAAAAATAATTTTCTGTAAAATATTTTAATACAATATTTTTAAATATTGTTCTCTTCATTTAATATAATAATATTTTTAAATAAAATGTGATTTTAATTGTAACTAAATCCTCTTCTGAATGTAAAATATTTAATATAACAATATTCATTATATTCAGTGATGAAGAAAATACTTCAATGCATCTAAATACTGTTCTGAATTTGTATATAGATTTAATATAATAGTATTTTTAAAGTATCATTCTGTGCTGAATGTGTATAACTATTCACTGTCACATAAACAACTAGTTAGTTTAAATACTGATTTAATAGGATAGTTCACCCAAAAATGAAAATTTTGGCATTAATTACTCACCCTCATGTCATTCCAAACACGGAAGACCTTTGTTCCCTTGCAGTCTATGGAGGGTCAGAGATTTTCCTCTCTCAGATTTCATCAAAAATATCTTAATTTGTGTTCCAAAGATGAATGAAGGTCTTACAGGTTTGGAACGACATGAGGGTGAGTAATTAATGACAAAATTTTCATTTTGGGGTGAACTAACCCTTTAAGACTCAAGTCTTAAGTACACATACACCGATAACTCATGAGATGGAGAAGGATTCATTCAAAATAATTGTCTCATGAGAGTCATTTGTTAATGAATCGGACTACAGTGGTCTTGCTGTATGCTTGTTTTTGCGTGCAACCAGCGAAGACAATGTTATAAACAGATATGTTAATTTACTGTCATGGTATTATTGTCTTTTTGTATTATTCTGTGGCACCCAGTATCCCATCACATGTAATACAATCTCACCACCGAGCCGAAACATGCATCTTGCATCTAGCATTCGGTAGTATCAAAGCAGTTGTGATTAGAAGGGATACAGCTCCGACCGGAAATGAACAATGAAATAAATTTTCTACCTATTAGATTGTGTTTTATTAATGTCTACACCTACCCCAACCCTAAACCTACTCCTTACAATAATGAAAAAATAGTAATTATTGTTGTACAGTGACAAAAATTACGCTGTATTGATGTGCGCATGCCCAGTAGCGCCACACGTACCCCCTTCTAGCCTTAACTCATCAAAGCACACCCGCTAAATAACAGTGCAAGAAACACTCTCAAGAGTATTTTTGTACATTGCTCCATCAACATGGGAAGAGGAATGCAAACATTAAAGGATTGTTAACCTAACCATACGTCATGACATTTTTAAAAAAATCGAATGGCTCTTAGCCTTCTATAAAACCACAATGTACATCAGTAATGCTATGACCTAAAATAAATGAAACCTAGTCCTTCTGAAAGAACTTCCGGAGCATTACAAAAAATCCTCAGTCATTGTGAACTAACTAAACCACAAATTAACTACTTTGGAGCAATGAATGGCTGTGATTTCAGAGCTAAATTAGTCACTATGGGTAGACAGCTTGTCTGATGGGACTGAGACTGAGAGACGACTGGGCCTCAGCACTATATACAAACACTGGCCAGACTTTTTAATTGGCTTCTTTTTTGGTGAGTAGCCAATCAGGACAAATTTAGAGTTGCCCTTGGCAAAAAACATCCACTTGTGGAAAACCCTAGTCTAAATATCACTGAGGTCCAAAAGACATGTGGCCTAGTTTAAACATCCTTTACTCTGTCCGGACTACCTTCCTCGCCCTTTGTATCTTTTTCTTTTCTTGATCCTTTACTCATTTTTTCTTTCCACGATCGTTAATTTCCATATTTTCAATAACACTGCATCAATGAGTAAATGAATAAATAAATATGTATGACAGCAACAAAAACAAAAACAAGTGGCAGGACATTTTGTTGATTGCTTGGTTTCTTATTGGATCTTATTGGTCCACATAGCTGTACTCTACACTTCAAAATTTGTTGTTCTTTTGTTTTCTTTTTTCTTTTTTTAAAAAATAAACGCTTTTATTCAGCAAAGACTCATTAAACTGATCACAAGAGACAGTAAAGATATAACAATGTTACAAAATATTTCTATTTTAAACAAATGCTGCTCTTTTGAACTTTCTAGCCATCTTGGAATCCTAAAATAAATGCATCATGGTTTCCAGAGAAATATTAAGCAGCACAACAAAATCTTACCAACCCCAAACTTTTGAAAGGTAATGTATATTAAATATCAAATAAATACTGACTGGATGCAATTCCCTTTAGTGTGAACAGGCAAATTACTGATATTGTGTAATTGTGAGAAAGAGAGAAAGAAACAGCAACTTTTAATGTGCTGACCTCGGTATGACTTGGCGCAAAGGTCTTGATTGTCATAGACTCGCCACAGAGACTTTTGGGAGGGGGATCTTGCAGGCGGCGAGCCGGCGGCTGAGACATTGCCGGTGTTGAGGAGTAATTTAGGGGAGGGCAAGTAATTTTCAAGTATCTCCAAGAACTTGCTGCAGCTCCAGGTCCAGCGCACTCGCGGAGGCTCGTAGTCGCACCGAAACACGCCCAGTGGTGACTTGTCGCCAAATGTGCTCACGTTGCCCGTGGTGATGCCCAGGCAGAGGGAGGAGCCAATATTGAAGAGCCGGCCCCTGGTCACCCATTTCCACAGCTGGGCGTCACCCTTGCAGGAAGAAGAGAGGTAGAGCATGTGATCTCGTACCCCCAGGCAGGCCTGCGCTCCCTCGTGGAAAAACGCAAAAGTGTCCGATTCATCCGTATGTGCTGTTGCAGAAAGAGAGAGAGAGAGAGAGAAGTTATTTACCTCACACTGACATACTGTACAAGAGAAATCTGATAACCTTGAAATCGTAAATATGGAAAGATCATTAATGTTTGATTCCAGCCTAGACATTTACAAAGGTTTTTAATGATTTTACACACCATAAAACCAAAGCACTGATCCTACAGAGACAATTTCCATGAAACTCTCAATGTCATGTGACCAAAACTGTTTTTGACTCTCAGCTATTTTCATAGTATATTATTACTGCAGCAGAATAAGCAAACCCCTTTTGATTCTCTTTCACCCACTCATATGTTCAACAAAAACAAGCAGTTCTTATCCAACACAAGCAAAGCACAAATCCTGTTCAAACAATCCCACAAAACATTTGTATGTGCTTTGACTTGCCTCGATTGTAAAACAGTGATTTAATTACAGGTGAGAAGTAATTGTTTGAGGGAAATCTGCAGATTCATGTTATCATATTCTGTATGTGCGGGTTTCATAATGACTGCGCTCTATGGTATAATATGGCCCGCAATTGGAACTTTTCATCTGTTTTTTTTATTTTTTTTATCTCAGCATGCTTTGGTTTTGGAACACATCATATGTCTGACTGCAAATAGATAGTAATTTACAAAAACAAAACAGAAAAGCCCAACAGAAACTACCCTGAGAGAATGCAGACATTGGCAATATTCCTCTTTTGTGTGAGCACACACATTTATCCCGGTTTCATCATAACTGCACTCAACAGTGGCTTGTGGTGGTCTTCTGATTCTATGTCATCTATATACAAAAATACACATTACTTATTTATTTATTTTAATGAATTCTCTTATGCTCATCAAGGCTGCAATTTATTATCAAAATGCTAAAATACAGTAAAACAGTAATACTGTGAATTATTGTTACAACTTAAAAAGAACTATTTTCTATTTGAATATATTTTAAAATGTAATTTATTCATGTGATGAAAAGTTGAATTTTCAGCATCATTACTCCAGTCTTCAGTGTCACATGATCCTTCAGAAATCATTCTACAACCCGAATTCCAGAAATATTGGGACGTTTTTTAAATTTGAATAAAATGAAAACTAAAAGACTTTAAAATCTCATGAGCCTATATGTTATTCACAATAGAACATAGAGAACACAACAAATGTTTAAACGGAGAAATTTTACACTTTTGTCCACTAAATGAGCTCATTTCAAATTTGATGCCTGCTACAGGTTTCAAAAAAGCTGGCACGGGGGCAACAAAGGGCTGAAAAAGCAAGAAATTTTGAAAAGATTCAGCTGGGAGAACATCTAGCAACTAATTAACTTAACTGACATCAGGTCTGTAACATAAAAGGGATGTCTTAGAGAGGCAGAGTCTCTCAGAAGTAAAGATGGGCAGAGGCTCTCCAATCTGTGAAAAAGTACGTAAAAAGATTGTGGAATACTTTAAAAACAACGTTCCTCAACATCA
>JAFVLL020018626.1:110924-190717 GCA_021397915.2 Tor tambroides | reverse complement strand
ATTTCTGTTTTAAATTCCTTTTAAATCAATTTCTAATTTCTTGTTTTTATTATTTTTAATTCCTTGTTTTTATTGCTGTGATTATTTTTTAATGACTATTTTATTTCCTTTTATGTAAAGCACTTTGAATTACCACTGTGTATGAAATGTGCTATATAAATAAACTTGCCTTGCCTTGCCTATTTTACTGGGAGTATAGAGCTTCACTCAAGCACTGTGACTTTAAAATGCTCAATGCTGAGCTCTCTAATGACTACATGCCTGGTCATAACACTTTTCTCCATCATTGAATTACTGCTTCTACAATCAATACAGAATGAACACCAACATCTCTTTTGTCCCTATAAAGCCTATTGTATCATATTTATTTTGAAAATTGTTAGAATATTTACATACGAACAGTATACCACGGCTGAATTAAACTTTTTGAATTTAATTAGAAAAACAGGTCTGAATAATGTAGTTAATTTGTTGATCTGAATATGTTAGTCAATATTTTTTAATAGTATAAAAATTGTAAATATTTTCAAATCTTTGTTTGCTTCCAGATTTAAATTTGAGTTTGAAGTCCAGTGTTTTCAGACTTCTGGAGCCCCTGCTGCTGGGAGAACATTTAACCACTGATGCATAAATCAATCATATGTTTCCAACACAACATAAAAATGATATGTAGGCTCTGGATGGAACACTGCGATACCCTTAACTCTCTCCTCCCTCATGGGACCTCTTCAAAAACAGATACTGTGCGGCGGATATGTTTGGGGTGGTTTGGAAAGGCCGGTATCTAATCTGTCAGACCAAAGAGATGTCAGCGCTGGTCCTCCGGGGAGTGGTTGACTTTGGATTTGTGGGAAGTTAGTTAGACTGAGCTGTGGAATGAAATGTTTAATTCACAGGCTTGAATCTAATATGTGGTGAAGGTTAGTTTTGGTCGTGGACATGTCACAAAAATAGAAAAATGTGACATGTTAAAAGGTGTGGGGTAAGAAGCCTAATGTAAGTGTTATTAATGGGATGGGACAACTGGAGGACATTCATTGGAAGAAAGCCCAGGCCAATCTGGTTTTCTTTTAAAAATGTCCTTTTGCATGATATTCATGACAAGGAAAGCAAAGGGCAGGAAAAAACTATTCATCATCATGTATTTCCCACCTTGGGGGGAGGGGGGTGCGGGGTTGGAGACGGAAACCAGCATAAGCTCGTTTGAGGAGCATGGGAGGTAACTTCTAGTTTTTCCAAGCTGGATGAACTGACCAGTCAAACGACCAGCTGGTGGCAATCTGACTGAAATCTTTGTACAAGATACAATGTACAAAAATTTGTGGAGGACTTTTAGGTTCATGAATCATCATTTCACTAAACATCCAGATTTTTAGGCTTCTTGATAGAGTTTGGATAATAAACTTGACAGTTAATATATAAGCTTATGGTCTCTTAGCAGGTTTGTTGCTGGTCTAAGATCATTCTAAGTCTAAGATCTAAGGTCTGTCAGCTCATTCTTGATCCCAACCTACTGCTAGTCAAACACTTCAAGCATCTTGGCCCAACTAGACACCAGCTACCATCCTGCAAATACAAGCTATCACATTACTTGGAGATGTCAACTACTAGAATAGACAAAAACACAATGCCTCATATTCCCTTTAGCTGTTTTATATCCCATCATGTCAACATGGGTACAGCATGAGCAGTCAGTGTTTCAAAATAATAAGAGTCTCTAGAGGATACATTAAAAATAAATCAGGTAACCAGGTAACGGTGCAATTTGCATGCCGCAATGCCCCATCTTGCGGGTTGGTTCTGGATGATAGGTTATGGAGGTTATAGCAGACTACCTGTGATCTGGCATATTTTACTGGGACTGTAGAGCATCGCTACAGCACTATGACTTTAAAATGCTCAGTGCTGAACTCTCTAATGACTACATGCCTGGTCATAACACTTTTCTCCATCATTTGATGAATTATTGCTTCTACAATCAATAGAAAATGAACACCAACATCTCTTTTACCTCAATCTATGGTATCATATTTGACATGCAAATTCCTAAGGTCTCTACATTATCAACATGGTCAAAATTCTGTTAAAAAAAATAAAAATAAAAAATAAATAAATTGTACAATCTATTACATGCCGTCTGATTGATAATGTATAATTTATTAGCAAGTAAAAGGTCTTTTAGTATAATTTTAATGTAGGTGGTTTACAGTGTGTGCAGAATTATTAGGCAAGTTGATATTCTGATCATATTTTTTTTCCTAGAACATTTTACCAATTCCAAACCACATCAATCTTAATAACTACTATTGATTTTGTATTTAATCATTTATAAGTGATAATTGTCCATGAAGGCTGAAAGTCAAAAACTCCTTATTTCAAGTGTGCAGAATTATTAGGCAGGTTTTCTTTTACAGATAAAATGAGCCAAAAAAAGAGACTGAACTCAAGAATAAAAGCAAAAAAATTATTAAATGCCCATGAGAAGGATGCAATACTAATACAATAATAAAATTAGCAAAGTTAAGGCATGACCATTGGGCAGCGAAATGCTCATTGGGTCAGCACGGTCAGAAAAAACAGGTGGAGAAGAAAAGACACGCAACTCGCAAAGAATCAAGAATTAATGTGAAGAAGAAACCATCAGGAACCATTTTTAGTCTAGTTTTTCTTGTCATCATTTTCTGTGAACTGCAAACCTTCCTGAGCTTTGCTGATGTCACTCAGAGACTTTGCTTTGGCAAAAATTTTTTAGGCCGGCTCCTCACTTTAATAAGAATAACATGAAGTTGTGAAATACACAAGACTGGACGAGAGAGCAGTGGACAGATAGTTAGAGTGACTTCCTTGAGGACAGCATCACATCCATTTGTTACTGTTTGAAGAATTTATCTTCCAGAATCTGCCAGGTGTTCTAGAGCCTATTTTAGTCAATCTCTGCACGACATACTTTTCAGGATAGGAGATGGAATAAAAATGAGCTCCTAAAACTTACTGGCAGATTCTGGAAGATAAATACTTCAAACAGTGGTACAAGAAGATGTGATGCTGGTTTTTCAAGAGTCACTCAAAACTTATCTGTCCATAAAGCCTATGAAAAATCAGTCTTCATGTATTCTACAACACTCTCAGCATGTTATTCTTATTAAGTGAGGGTCATTTTTTTAGATATTTTACCCAAGCAGTCCTGAGAACCTGACACATTGCACTTGTGGAGACTCCAGGAAGGTTGCAGTTCTGGAAAATGGGTTTTTTAGGTTCTGGAGACTAAATGGTTCCTGATGGTTTCTCACCTAATTCTTCACCTTAATTCTTAATTCTTTTGCAGTTAACATGTGTCTTTTCTTCTCCACCTGTTTTTTCTGACTCTGCTGATCCAATGAGCATTTCGCTGCCCAGTGGTCATGCCCTAGCTTTGCAAATTAATATTGCATTAGTATTGCATCCTCATGGGCATTAACAATTTTTGACTTTCAGTCTGAGTTAAATCTCTTTTTTTGGCTCATTTTATCTGTAAAAGAAAACCTGCCTAATAATTCGGCACACCTGAATATAAGAAGTTTTTGACTTCCAGCCTTCATGGACAATTATATCACTTATAAATGATTAAATACAAAATCAATAGTAGTTACTAAGACTGATGTGGTTTGGAATTGGTAAAATGTTCTTGGAAAAAAATATGACCAGAATATCAACTTGCCTAATAATTCGGCACACACTGTATTCCACATTTATTCCCATATATTTTATTATTTATTTTTTTTAAATTAAGACTTATTTCAAATGTCAGGCTTCACATGGTTAAATTCATTTCATTTGGCATCTGCTTTCCGTGGGCGGTAATAATACCAGGCAGTTTGCAAATAAGAAACAATCTAATAAGCCTAATAGAAAGTAGGTGTGCTTGTGTTGACATGACATAATGATTTAATGTAAAATTTGCACGAGACGGCGTTATACAAGCACATAGTGACTGTTTTAAACTGGACGGCAGGTTGTCAGTGAATTATAGGAAGGTTTATGCTCTTAAATACAGCTTGAAAAATGTGCCCCTTTCACACATTTCAACAGTCACAGAGTTGATCTAAACTGAGAAACAGCTCGGAACATCCCCCACACTTAAAACTGCCGAGGGCATATAGTGAGGAGATGGGAGAAGAGATTAGAGTAGGAGATCCTACCTTTCTGTACGGATATGCATAAAACATGAAATAAAAGATTGTATGGAATGAGAAGGTCTGAAAACCCTGGTGAAGAACATATACAGAGCGAATGAAAAAAGCGCGGGGGGGGGGGGGGGGGGTACAACAGATTTCTAGTCATTTCTGAAAAAAAAAAAGCACTGCGTTTAACTTTATTACAGAGCTTTTTTTGTAGCCTTTCTTAAAAATCTTTGTGGAATGTTGCCACACCACTCACCACAAATCTCAATCTCAAGCACGCTGATTAGAATCTTCTTTTGCACTTTTCGGAAGATCGTCAAGTGATGATGTGAGCATGTTACAGGTAGATATCAGCAACAATCTGAGTATGCGTTAAAGTCGACATGAAAAATGTTATCTGCAGCCCATTTACGCATTTGTGATGTACAATCTGGTACAGAATGTACTGTGAAAAGAGGTTGTTGCAAGAATGAAGTCAGGTGGATAGGAGGGGAAGAGTGGAAGTAAAAGTGATGTGTGAAGTCAGCCAAAAAGAAAGGTTGTTTCAGAGGTGGAGTAGGTAATTACATTTTGATTAAAGATTATAAACACTTTTTTAACCTCTGGAATAATATGCATCAATAAATTGTTCACAATATGGCAAGCTTTTAATTTCATGGTGACATCCCATGGATGCTTCTCATCCCTTTTTAAGCATAAAAGATGCCTGACAGCCTGCTGATTAGCGCTAGTTGATAAATCACAATAAGAACGTACATTAAGAAAGTAAATATGATTATTTTGATTTCACAAGATTCTCTATTGATTTGAAGGCACTGCCAGCCTAGTCCAAGCCTCTTGGTTGATTCACACAACACAAAAATTGGTATGACAGTGCAGGCAAGCATAGTCTTGCTCAAACTTGACATTTACAGACCTCACTATGCTGCATCTATGCACAACAGAGGAATTTAAAGTCTTGTGTAATTGCATGAGCATTTCTTAAGACTAAAACATAAACCTATTTAACACATACAATATCAACTAACAATTTTGCTTCCATCAATCAAAAATAACATTTTAAAAATACCAACTACCTGCATTCTTTCCATAGTTGCTCTACAATGAAACATCCCACCTCATTAAGGCACAACGAGGATTGGGACAGGCTGGTAAAGCAGCTGGTGTGACAAACACTAGGCATTATTTCCCAGCGACACAAAGGCCACAGGAGTCATTAGTGTCAATGGAGCATTATCACAACAACCTGCACTGATCTGATGCTGCCAATGTGAGTCAACATTAAACAGAGGAAGAGACTTTCACCATTAGACCAAGAGAGAAGCTGCCCATGTCCTGTTTAAGTGCTCTTGCAGGTTAGCAGAAAGTCAACATCAGAGGCAAAGTGTGACATGTAAACAACATTTTTCATTTCACTGTAAAATGTCCAGAATTAAAAAAAAAAGAAAAAAAAAAGTGGTAAACTGTGTTACATTATCATATACAGTAAAATTTTTACTACATTTAATAGAAGAAAATATTTTAGTGTGAAAATATTTTTTTGCAAGAACAAAATTTGAACTGACTAATTTATGGAAAAAATATGCGAAAAATTACAAAAGTTGTTTTTTTAAGAAAAATTATTTAGCAAGGATGCATTAAATTGATCAAAACAATAGTACAGATTTTTACATTGTTATAACTTTTCTACAAATGCTGTTCATTTGATCAGAGTACCCTGAAAAAAAAAGAAAAAAATGTTTATATATATATATATATATATATATATATATATATACACACACACACACACACATATATTATTATGGAGCCGTTTTCAACTGTTATGTTGAAATATTCCCCGAGCACCAAATCAGCTTATTAGAATGATTTCTGGTGGTTGCTGTACATTAAAATAGAAAAATTTAAAAGTGTAATATTTTACAATATTACTGTTTTTACAAATAAATGCAGACTTGGTGAGCTTAAGAGACTTTCTTTTTAAAGTAAAAGTAAAAAATTAAAGTAAAAAAGAAATAAGAAACCACCTAAGAAAGGACCAGAAATCCCTGCATCATATCTGATTATATTTTAGTTTACATAATATTTATGTTTATCCTTATCAGTTAATGCTCTCATGTACACTGGAGTGTTATTTAAAGCAGAGCAATTTCTGTCCTACTGTACTAGAGTCGCCAAACAGAACAGCAAAAATAGCATGTAGTGTAGAATGTTTTCCTAAACATGCCCCTTTCTTCCACAGGTCGCTCAAACAGCTCTATTTTCAAAGCATATTTCAGCCAGTGAAAGTGTTTGAGATTTCTATCAACAGTGAAACTACCTCATGCTGTCAGGCAAACATCTATGTGCACATTATTTCTTGACTCCACCCATGCCACTGTAGGTCAGGACTCAATAAAAATGGTAAGTGAAGGTCAGTGAGAACACTATGGCAGCTGGACAGCAGCCCCAGGGCAGGACGATATTAAGCACAGCTGATCTTAATACAGTATGACAATCACAATGACATATTAATGAAGCTTCTTCCCCCAGAGAGGGGCTGACTGACAGGATATTGGCTACTGGACCAACCGGAAACATTTCCTACCACCGAAGGGCGACCCACCAGAGGATGCCTGCTACAGCAATGCTGCCGGATTTCTGCATGTGGTCTGTACACGTACACAAACGTCCTCGCCAACACACAACCCCCGAGGTCTTCAAGGAATCTGTGGACTTCTTTCCAGATTTTCTGTGCTGATTTCAGAGGAAATTTTAACCATGGAAAACAGATCTGGTTGTACCACACTCTGAAGTGCACTCAAAACATAAACAGGTTTGACTAAATATTTATGGAGGATACGTAGAACCTGCAGTGCAGAGTTCTGTGGGCAGATTCCTGTGGGCCCGAATATCCCTGCGTTTGTACTGTTCCTCTTGACTAGAAGACCAAACACTGTGAAGTGCTTTCATCAAATATTAAATCACATAAATTGCCAAACAAAAATTCACATTCAACTTTGCGTTCAGTGCAAATGAGCTTCAGAACTAAAGATGCTACTGAAAACGTGATCGGAACAATTTATCACCTCAGGGTACGCAGACCGCAGAAGCACTGATCTCTGCATAGCACAGTATTTCAACAGCTACATTTATCCACAGCATCATTTCACTTGTTTTGTTTTCTTTAGCGTACTCTGAAATGTAAAATACAGCAAAAACAGTAAAATTTTGAAATTTTTACTATTTAAAATAACCAAAAAATTCTATTGAATATATTTTAAAATGTAATTTATTCCTGTGATTTCAAAGCTGAATTTTCAGCATCATTACTCCAGTCTTCAGTGACACATGATCCTTCAGAAATCATTCTAATATGCTGATTTGCTGTTCAAGAAACATTTTTTATTATTAATATTATGATTTGAGTACATTGACGAATAGAAAGATCAGCATTTATCCTGAAAAACCTGGAGGAAAAAAAAAAAAAAAAAAAAATTCTACTCAGCTGTTTTCAACATAATAATAATAAATGTTTTTTGAGCAGCAAATCAGAATATTATAATGATTTCCAAAGGATCATAGGACTGGAGTAATGATGCTAAAAATCCAGCTTTGAAATCACATTTTAAAATATATTCAATAGAAAACAGTTATTTTAAATAGTAAAAATATTTCAAAATTTTACTGTTTTTGCTGTACTTTGGATCAAATAAATGCAGGCTTGGTGAGCAGAAGAGACTTCTTTAAAAATCTTACTGTCCAAAAACCTTTGACTGGTAATGTATTTATGTGACTGAAATAGGAAATACTGGGAGACAGTCAAACCGCAAAGTAGTACATCACACAGCCTTACATTTCAGAGCTCTCAAATCTCAAAATATTATTTTTAAATAAAGACATCCTGTGATCATGTAAGGCCGTGTGCCCCTCTGTTTTGGTGTTTGGTCTAGCAGTAAAACAGAAAAGAAAAGCTGCATGTGTGCGATACAAAGTAATCTCCGCAGAGCTCAGACTCCATGAGAATTTGAAGTGAAAAACTGAAGGAGAAAAACAAACAAATCCCTATCACTTTATTGAACAACAACATAAAAGATTCTTGGAAAATACCTAAAAATGCAATTACAGGAACTACATCACTTTGTAAAAAGAAGACAATTGAGCCTAGAATTACCGATGACAAACAGAGATGATAAACGCACACAGACATCAATGACCGTCTAAAGATGAATCACAGCAGGTCATAAAAAGGGCAATTAACTTTTATTACTATACTTTGTTTTCTGGTAATGTTTGCTCTTTATTTGCTTTTCTTCTGTTCTGTCTCGTCGTAGGCGTTTTACGGAAACTTAACCCAGTGTAACAGACATATGCTGAGATCATGTGAGGAATTATGGGGAAACCAAGGCTTTTCCACCCACCTACTCACTCCTGGACATTGGCTGACCATTCTAGACACTCTGGGACAGAGTACATGATGAGTTCATTGTGTGTGGTGTTGATACGTCAGACTGTAGACCATAGCGTGGACATTTTCAGGGACTGACTGGTCATAAACTGAGGGGATTTGGGTCACTCTGACTAACACGTGAACTCTTTAAAGGGTCACCAAACTATTTCAGCACCGGTTTGTTCTCCCCACAGTTTTGAAAATTGTTCCAAAAGTGGCCGTGGTAAACTGAGAAGTGGAGGGGGAAGAGGGCAGACAGACACCACAACAACAGCTTCTGATCCAGTTTTATTTCACTCTCACTGAGTTAAAAGCATCCACAAATTCACACTGCAAATCACTCACATGCAATAAAATGAACAAATATATTATGCATGGTTGTAAGCTCACCATACATTATACAAATACACATTCTGAGATATGTTATATGTTATAATTTAATGTACAAAGACATTTTAGTACCTTTTGAGATTATTTTGCAGTGTTCAAGGAACTCTAAAGACAGCGTGTGTTGGACTCATTGGATCTATGGAAAAGAATTTATCCCATGCAGATACTGTTGCAAAGCAAAAACAAATACTCCCTTGAAACCTATGATAGCAAAATGTGCTCTTGTGAATAATTAGAAGCAGCATCTAACAAGATAAGCACATGCAGTCTCCTAAATAATTATAGGACTATGTTGCATCATTGATTTACCATAATGTTTGAAATGTTAAAGATAATGAGATCACAAAGTGATAAAGCAGTTGTAGTAAAGTTCTTAGGCAATGAGCCAATTCTCCATATTTGCTCCATTTTTTGGCCCTCACTGCTGACATGTTCACCTGTTGTAGCTTATCTATGTTGTGTGAGATGCTGACACAGTCAAAATGTGTTTTGGTTAATGATTTCGACCCTCCAAAACCAAGAATTTGAAAATTTTGCTGTTTTGCCTAAACATTTTGGTTATAGAAATTTCTGTGCATCATTGATTTGAGACATTTATTCACTCCTACCTGAAATGCCTTTCGACCGCTAGGTGATGACACGCATGTGACGGAGCGCTGGTCCACCAGGTCCAATGCCTGAAGAGCACATGAGCCAAACACAAACCGCAATCTGTAAGACCAAATAAACAGTTAGAGGAAAATTTCACCCCAAAAAGAAATTTGCCAAAAATTTACTCACCCTCATGCCATCATCACAATTTGAACAAATTCAAATTTGAACAATTTTAACAGTACATCACTTGCTCACCAGTGGATCCCCTGCAGTGAATGGGTGCCGTCAGAATGAGAGTCCAAACAGCTGATAGAAGCACCACAATAATCCACAAGTCTCCAGTACATCAGTTAATGCCTTGTGAATTAAAAGGCTGCATATTCATAAGAAATAAATCTATCATTAAGGCGTTTGAAATATAAAAGGTCACTTCTGGCCAAAATACCAGTCCATAATCCATTATTATACTTCCTCCAGTGATAAAGTCCATCCCCGTTGTCCTCTCACATCAAAATCCAACAACATATTTGCTCAGAACTGTTTTTGCTTGTAAACAGTGATTGATCTTTGCATATTTCTCTCCTGATTCAGACAAGACAACTTTTTCACTGGAGAAAGCGATACTATAGATAGTATTGCTTTCTCACAGCTTTTCACTTCACAAGAAGTCGTATGGATTATTTGTGGTTTATTGTGAAAATAGTGTAGATTTTATCAGCTGTTTGAACTCTGATTCTGACGGCACCCATTCACTGCAGAGGATCCATTGGTTTCAAGTTTAGTTTTTGGATGAACGATTTCCTTTAACTGCAGGTACAGGAAACCATGCTAGGTGAGAGAAGACAGTGACATGTACACAGGAAGCTCAAAGGCAACAAACCTCAGCTCTCACATTTAACTCAAAGCAAGTTCTGTTTCCTGTCTTAATATACAACTCAAAAATAATGTCACTTGTGAGCCAATTTGGTCTTGACATCAAGCCCATAGCAATACATTCTAAAGTGGAAGTATGAAACTGCATCATCTAAATGTCATCCAGACACATTCAAATAATGTCTCAGAGAGAAGCAGACCTAAGTGAGCACATGACGCGATGATGACACTGAAACCACAATCAATTGCTCAAAGCAAAAAGTGCTGACCTGTGATGTGAACAGCCATTTATGAAGGAATGTGATTCCCAGGGGAGAGTAATTACTGTGGCTTAGTGCTTCCTTCAATGGCAGCCTGATGACTGTCATTGTGGGTTTGAGGACGCTTTTAACGTCATGATTTATTCAGACAATGACGTCTAGAAAGAGAGCGCTGGGTAAAGACATACATGTGTGCTTGATAAAGCCTGTGCGGAGTACATCTGGCTGTTAAGAGGTAAGTGCTGGTTTCTGTTCAGTGGCAATAATATGCACATACTGTATGCAATAATTGACCCTCCTCTACTTCAGGTCAAGAGCATCCAAAATATTTAGCAGTCTGTAGTTCAAGGCCAAATCTCACAGTATGGTAAATGTAACTTAAGGAAGAGGAGGAGGAGATGGGAGGGGATACTTACGCTATTAGTAGGTCATCTGGTACTATAAGAAAGAGAAAAAAGGATAATATTAGTTTTATAAAACTGAAAAATGTAAAATCACAAAGCATGTTTTAATGCACAAAAGCAACATATATGAGTACATTGAACATGGCATCTGGAAAAAACACCTACTTTAAGTTAAAAACATAATAATAACCAATTATCAGTCAGGCAAAACAGCTTATTTTGGCTGTTTACTGTGGTCACCATGGTTCTCTGGAGAAAGACCCAAACAAGTACAAATTGAAACGACATCTCAATTTCAAAAACACTACAGCCATCATTACTCCTCTACTCATTACTCCCTTGACATTTCTCTCTGGCATCGTTTGACATCAAAATTCCAGCAGAATAATGTAATTACTCTTATCCAGATGTTCTGCATCAGTCTTGTCTGCACACATTAGGGTTTCACAAAAACTCAATGAACGCATTGACATTTTAGCACACAATTAATTGATACAAGGCTTTCGACTACTGAGCATCTCATAGGCTCTGAGGAACATGATGCTGTAGGAAAAATTTGAACATAAATCTCTATACTTTGAATCCTATGGTAAACACAACCTCGACACCATGGACCATAAGAAACTTGAACACCACTCCACAGGACACGTTGTCTAAGCAATCAAGAACTGCAGCAGTGGAGCAAAAAATACATGCAACTGGTATTAGTGCGCCATCCGGTGTCAGTAATAGAAGTTGCAGCTATTTCCACTGTCATGTCATGTAAAGAATCAAAATGTTCACGGACTTTACTGTCCACTTCCACGCGTTCATTTTTTATTATGAGGCCTAAACTTTTTTTTTTTTTTTTTTTAAACTGTTGTTCAAATGTTGTGGGGTCGAAATGTCTGAGAACACATTGAAAATATTTAACCCAGTAAGAACCAAGTTTCAAAAATTAAAACAAAAAAAGGTAATGTTTTAGGTCAAAATGTTCTTGCTTCCACTGAAGCACAATACACATATATCAGTATCAGACCAAACACTAACACTATACTAAATGAATTCATGCTTTAAATTATTGAAGCTAAACATCTCTGATATAAAACTAAAAATTATTATTAGTAATAGTTTGTACTAATATAATATAATTTGCACAATATATGCACATTTTCACCAATAATCAGAGATTTCTGGAGTCCACTGCATGAGTGTGTCTGTGAAGACTGATGAGCTAACTGCACGATGTCTAGTAGAGTTTTTCTGCTTTTCAGCTGCAAAGTTACTTAATGTTTCATTGCTCAATGGCTGCATCCAGCTGACTAGACATCAGTGAGCGTGTAAACGTACTCTGGTTTGTCTCTGAGTAAGTTCTCTGAAGGTCTTTCAAAAGCTGCTCAGCAACAGAAAGCAGAGATGAGCCCATAATGCACCTGAAAACAAACAAACACACACACACACACACACACGCATGAGTTTCAGATATCTTTGCATAAGAATTATTATTGTACATGATTTTAAACTTTGAAAGCTTGTCTGAGGGATCTGTAATTATATCATGTAGTTAAATTTACGTAATGATTCGTCTTTAGTATCTTTCTTTTACACATTTGTAAATGTGGAGTTAGTTACTAAGTTATCAACTGAATTAAAGACAACTACTAGAAAACAAGCTAATAATCTGTTGTTCAGTAATGTTGATAAAGTGTTTAAATTTGACATTTGTCTAATAAAAGTATCTGTAAATTACCTAAAAACCAACTAATATCTAGACATCGCATATATCAAAGTAACTTCGACACGATTCGAAAGCAGCTTCTAAAAGCATCAACTGACCTGCTGAATATAGAAATATTTAACGTTCAGCGACACACAAGTACAAACATTTACCGTGTTCATGTTTCCCGCACCGCCGTACGTTCTTCTTCTTCTTCAGTAGTTTGAATGGCGTATAACATACCGTTGGTTTATAGCACCACCTACGGTGCTTTGTGCAATCTGCATGGCCAAATTATTCTAACTTATTTCAAACAAACAAATAAATAAATAACCCCCAACACCTAACCGTTCCAGAGTTACTTCAGAGAGTAGTTCGTTCTTTAACATCAAATAAACTCTCAAAATATTTTAGTTTTTAAAATTCAAAGTAGTCAAATACTTGAAAAAAGTTTTTCTTAACTTGTTAAACTGACAGATGAAATCAAGAGACAATTATTTTCTTAAACACAAATTGTAAAGTAACCTCCTGTTTATATTTAGCCTACGTCAGATGTTAAACTGAAGCCTTTTAAATGTCTAACATTTGTAAACCTAAAATTGCACAATTTTACATTCAGCAGGTGTTGATTTTGCAGTTTTCATTCATACATTACAATTTGGATTAAGTATCCAAATACTGATTTAGACAAATTATTATTAGATGCCAAACCATAACAATGAGGAACGGATTTAAATAGAATTCAAATAACAAAACCTGTTTTTTATGAACTAGAAAAATATTTTTATTTTGAAATGAACCATCAAAACACGTTTCAATTAACACGTAAACAGCTTGTTTTGAACATATTTTCTCAACATACTTCGAACACAGACTTACAGTTTTGACATAAGTAAAAGTGTGCGAGTCCATTGATTCACACGCTGCTGGTCTTCGGTGCGTTTCTCAGTGGACAGTAGTGGCGCGTGTGCGCCCAGTCTCCGGTGGCGGAGCAGAACGGACACACGTAGCTCCTCAGGATCGGGCAGAGGATCCGTCCGTCTCGGGCTTTCAGTCTGTGACTCATGTAAACCACTGGCGTCTCTCCGTTTTGTCGGCAGAGTCCGCAGGAGTCGCGCGGGGTCCGCAGGTCGCGGCTGGAGGAGGCAGAGGTGCTGGAGGCGCTGCTGGTGGAGCCGGCTCTCATCAGACCCTCCGCGGGCGTCACACGGACATCTGCGACTTGTCCTTCGTCGCGATGCTGCAGCAGCTGTGACAGGGTCCTGCGGAGATCCATGTAGTCCCGCCACATCAGGAAACAGCCGTCAGCTGCGGAGATGCTCTTCTCGCGCTCGGTCAGAGAGTTGGACTGCATCATGTCCGGTTTGATTCAGGTGTGTGTCACCCATCATCACTGCGAGCTATTTATAGGTGAAGCGTTTAAAGACTCCAGACAGGAATGCGGTCTGTCTGGGGCACTGTGCTTGACCGAGGTCGTCTTAAGGTCACTAGGGTCAGGCACGAGCACCTGTTTGTTCTGATCGTGTCATTTACTGAGCAGAACGTGCCAGACTGAGGTCACGTGCGCGATGCTGTCTGTCTGTCTGTCTGTCTCTTGTAAACATTGTAACATTTTCAACTAGCACATGGCAGCTTTTGCTATTAGAGTTAACAGAACCTACCAGTAAACAGCCTGACAAAATAAAAGCAAACAATTATAAAAGAAAACAACCCTTACAAAAAGCAAGTCTATTCAATTGTGCTATTTGTATATTTCTCTTAAACTAAAAAAAAGAGGTATACTTAAAATTATAGGGTGAATTCAGGTAAACTGGACCTTTCCCAGATGTGTTTTTTTTTATTGACTTTTTTTTATTGACTTTTTTTTTTTTTTTTTTTAAAGTTCATATAATGTGTTATAAATACCAATAAAATTTTGAGATCATATACTCCAGACTGGGCCATCATTGATTATCAAAAAGATGTTCTGTATCTTAATTAGAAATTATAAAAACATATGTATTGTTTATTAACACTATATAATCAAGCAAACATATTCAACAAACATATAAAACATAGCCTAGACTATGCTTTACACAGAATATTGATGAAAATGAACTCTACAACTTTAAAAATGTGATTATAACACATACAACAACTAGGCTAACTAAAAACTGTAAAATAACTGAGGAACATTTCATTGTAATATTTTTCCACTTTTTTCTTTCCTATCTTCCATATCTGACCTGAATTTCCTCACTGAACACTCATTTCCGTTATCAAAAATGTCAGTTATACATGTTAAGTAATGTCAGTTTGTTTAATGGATGTAGAAAATCATATTCCAGGTGTTATAAAAACCAAAAGGCCAATTCACACCACATCGACACTCAGGCCAACACAATACAGTATGTCACTTCTCAGACGTTCCAAGATCCACAAACACCGATTCAACACGTTCAATCAGTGAAAACAAGTCAACAAACACTGACAGGGATAACACACTCATCCGACAAAACCCGACGAATGTGTCTGTTGCCGTTTGTCAGCCTCTGTCAGTGCGGTGTGAATTGGCCTTTAGAAAAATTGCCAAGATACGGAACATGTTATCTGTTTCTGAGGCTGAAAAGCTAGTTCATACATTCATGACTTCTAGACTGGATTATTGTAATGCACTACTTTGTAGTTATGCTGCATCTTCAATAAACAACCTACAATTCAAAATGCAGTTGCTGGAGTTCTTACTAGATCGAGATGATCACATCACCCCCGTTTTATAATCTCTACACTGGCTACCTGTTAAGTTCAGTATTTATAATAAGTATTAAGTATTATAAGACCCTAAATGTCCCAAGTATTGAAATAGTACACTTACAAGTATGCTACTAGTACTGTACATTGAAATTAGTATACTTACTACATGAAGTATACTTGTAAAATATCCTTTATTTAATAAAAACTAACTTCTAGAATACTTCTTTTTGTAAGGGAAGTAATGAAATAGCAAAATACTAGATAAACAGATTATACCATAATAAACATGTGGCATCCTCCTCAAACGGACGTTTAGAAAACAAAAAATATACTGTATATCCTTATCTTCATTAACTCACACACAGTGTGAGTGTGGTTTTATTGTGTTCACTTGTTACCCCGTAGCAGTTACAAAATATGATGATATTGTAATTTTAGTTTAACAGACTAAATGAATGACAAACATGATTCTAATTTAAGAGGGTTTAGATCTGGTTGTTTGAAAACAACATACAAAACCACTGCTATACATTTGTGTAAGTGAACTTCTGATTTAAAACTCTTTTTAGATACAGTCCTTGTGACAACTTCCCCATGTGACAACTAGCCCCAGACATCTCTGTGTGTTCAAAGCAAACATTTAAGTGCTACCTGTTGCAGGGATTTGCTCCCATCGGTGGGCTCAGGCTCTGGCACTGAATGATGGGAACTGACTCACTTTAATTTATCCCAAAGGTGTGCAGTTAGGTTCAGGTCCAGGTTTTGTGCAGGCCAGTCCAGATCTTTTCACACCAGAGTCAGTAAATCATTTCTGTTTGGACCTCACATGCTGAAAAAGTTTGATAACTTTGTGATAAAGCTGTGTATGTTAATGTAGCATTGCTTGAGCATGTGGACATACAATACCTGGCTTTGTATATGCTTTATGTCACGCTGTCCAATATATATCCTTTTTACGGCTATGCATCGATTGCCGTGCCTTTTTTATCTATCCAACAACAATTCACACCTGAAAAATCATCCCACATAAGCATATAGAAGACATTTGACTTCAAGCAAAGCTTTTAATAAAACAAAAACTTGCTGTGCTCAATGTACACTTTTATTTATTTTACTAAAAACGGGGGGAAAAAGGTCACATCAACATTTACCCTTGTTAATACAGTATACTCAATATCTTTCCAACAGAAATAAAATACACCAGTTTTTAATTTCCTTTTATATTAAAATATCAAATAGTCTGCAATCTAACAGTGCTTATGAAGTACGTCACTGGCTTTATAGCAGAAAAGTTTCATTTTGCCCTCCGCTCTGCCAGTGGTCTTCAGCAGTGGAATAAAAATAATAATAATAATCATTAAATAAAATCAAATACAAAGAAGAAAATGAACCTTTCTGTTATCTTGCCCACTTTTTATCTGACAAGCTGAACATGCAAAAAAGGGCAATAACACAGATCTTTCTACTGAATAAACTGAAGCATCACCATACACTTCAACTTGAATAGGTGACAGAATATGATTTTTCTCCGATCAAGGCATAATTTTGCATTTTTCCAAGTATAATCTCACTACATTGCATACCATGACTTGTCCCAAAAGCTGGCAGATTTAACTGTTAGTTTCTCTCTTCTACAGTATAATCAAGTCTATACTGACAGCAAGTTAAAATGAATAAAAAAAAAATAGACCAAAAATTGCAAATGAAGGACTCCACAGAGTCTCAAAGTGTACTGAACTGTACAGGCACAATTAACAGTATATATTCATAATAAATAGGGCAATTTTTGGCCTGGATGTACTTGGACAAGGAAGGTCTGGGATTTCAATGCTTTGCCCAGAAGGAAACACTCGCAGCATGAGATTGTATTTTCTCTCTCTCTCTCTCTCACACACACACACACACACACTCACAGCTCACTCTCCTCATATCACATGCACAAAAGCTTATGAAACAAAACAAAACAAACAAATAATATTTCTAAATCATGTAAATGCTGATGTTTACTGGAATGTCTCTTCAGGAAGAGAGCAGTTGCAGTTCACTTCCAGCTTCGGGATCACTGAACTGGGCTTTAGAGGAGACGCCACAACGGATGCAGACATCCCAGCGTGCATCTGCATCCCAAGACACGAACCTTCAGATGGGACAGTTAACAGGGTGTTTGACAGGGTAGGACGTGTGTTTGTGTTTGGCAGGACACCTGTGTGACAAGTGCAACATCTGTATAAGGTGATGCTGAATCCTGGGTTCGCTCGAGATGGTCCTCCTCTCGCTCCAGTTCTTCTCCGCACTGGAGCGAAGCGTAAGCTCACTTTACACATGAACATGACTGGAGACAACAAACGCAGGGGAGAGTGGCCACAGTCTCTCTCTGTTCCCCCGCTGGACCGTTGGCTTTGTACACAAAAAAGACAATGTTTGAGAGAAAGGGAGTCTGTTGTTGGGGTTAGACGTCAGTTGAGAAATAGAGTGTGTTCTTCTTCAGCTCAGCGAAGGATATGGGTGGATGCTGCAGGTAGTACAGCAATACCTGAACCTGTGAAAAGAGAGAGTGATGCAATCATCAATACTATCATGGGACTAACGTTCTCAATCAAATGTAAACGTGTCAGCATTATTCACACACACCACTAGATGGTGCTCTAACTCTTGCATGAATGACACTGTGAATTTAGTCTGGTCAAAAAAATCTGGAAAAAAATACTACTTTTTAGTATGGAACATACAAGATCAGATGTTCAGAATTAGTACTGACTGAAGAAGAGGAAATGAGCAAAACATTGTGTCCTAACAAGAGGCCACATTATTTATAATCAGGGGTGCACATAAGTGGTGTGCATGCGCAACCAAAATAAAAAAATGCGCTGCGTAAATAAGTTCAGATTGCTCATTTGCGTACCGACATGGTTGACAGCTGTTAATGCCCAATCACCATTTTAGATCGACTAACTGTAATACTGTATAAGTTTTCCATTCGAAATGAAAGCATAAATATAGGCTACGCGCTGCTGGTTTCAGAGCGAAACGCAAAATATTGAAAAAAGGAAATAAAAATGAAAATTGAATTTTTGTATTTTAAGTATACTATAAAATAATTATAAATATTTTCATTTATTACTCATTTTTAAATATAGTATTAGTATCACACTAATAAATTTAAAAAAAAAAAAAAAAAACTAACTAAACGTGCAATAACACTATTATTACTATTATTAATTATTTTAGTTTTTTATAGTCATATTATATATTTATATTTCATTTTACACTATGTGCAGTGTGAGCACCAAACCAAATCTCCAGGCCAAAAAACATATGTGCACCCCTGTTAATAATAATAATAATAATAATAATAATAATAATAATTGAGAGCATGAAAGCACCAAACTAATAGCAGTAGTAGTATTAATAATACAATTATTATTGTTGTTGTTGTTGTTGTTAAGAGTGTATAAGTTCCACATTATTAATATATATTATTATTTTTTATTATTAAGAATTAGAAAATGTGAGCTCCCAAGTTATATACATTTTGTCCACAATAGTTTGTGTGTGTGTGTGTGTGTGTGTGTATGTGTTTGTATATCTTTTATACAAACATACAAAACTCCCAAGTGTCTTCTTTCAAAATATACCAAAATTATGCCCAAAGGATTCATATACTGCGATCATTTAAGTTTAGATATGTTAATAAATAAATAAATAAATAAATAAAAAACCAGGGTGGGTACAAGACTTCTGATTGTCTTGTGTTGCTTCTCAGAGCATTTGTGCTTTCAGTGTGGACAGAAAAATTGGTTAACCATGGAAACGTCTCATGTTATGGCAGGTTAAGAAGTTTGGCTCAGTTCATTCGTTCAGTTTCTGATATATCATGAATCAACCATAACAGCCAACATCAACAGTCAAAGTGTCTCTTCAGATCCACTCACACAATAAACATGCTGCCACATGAGTGCATAAATACATGAGTGAGCTGAAGATGCCCAGTACTATGCACTCAGCCTGAGGTCAGTGTGTTATGACAGTATGGAAATCAAGATGATGGAATAATCACAGAGCACATCAGCATCACTGTAATAATGATGAGTGCTGATGTACATCTTCAAACTGTCAAACACACCAAACCACAGCCCATTTACGGTGATATATGATATATATCCATGCTGGGAAAGACTCCAGAAGTCTTTTCCACTGAGTGAGCAGTGAGTATGTAAGCCAGGACTGACCTGTGCCATGACATCATGTGACCAGATGTCAGAGGCCAGCGTGATGTGGGCCTTACTGCTCTCTGACTCTGACGGTCTCAGCAGAGTGGGGCCAAACACTGTGGCCAAATTATGCAGAGACATCTTATTGACCGGCTCCTTCTCTGCCACCCTGAAATGTGAGGAAACAAACACCAACACAGAACTGAATCACATCTTATTAAACAATTGTCAAGTTGAACTCTGTACATGTACTTTAGCTCAAGTGTGATGTATAGAGTTGGCCAGCAGGTGTCCACAGTGAGCAGTGTTGTTAACTCAATCCAGCATGTGCTGTGTCTGTGATGTGTTAATGGGCGGCAGTTAGAGTTAGCAATAAGGCCTCCAGAGAGATTATTTGTGACAATGTTTATAAACCCGAGGCCTTGCTAGCTAACTGCCGACATTCAGAGAGAATCGTGTGAATTGCGACAGCAGTTTCACATGAACTAAAATAAAACAGAACCGTGGGAATTTATGATGGTGACTGAACTGATGTTCATGTGAAGCTGCTGGCCTTAAAGAGCCACTATCAAAAACATTTGTAACCCTGGAACACAAAACCAGGCATAAGGGTCCATTTTTTTGATTTATACATCATCTGAAAGCTGAATAAATAAGCTTTCCATTGATGTATGGTTTGTTAGGATAGGGCAATATTTGGCCGAGATACAACTACTTGAAAATCTGGAATCTGAGGGTGCCAAAAAATCAAAATGCGGAGAAAATCGCCTTTAAAGTTGTCCAAATGAAGTTCTTAGCAAGGCATATTACTAATCAAAAATTAAGTTTTGATATATTTACGGTAGGAAATTTACAAAATATCTTCACGGAACATGATCTTAATATACTTAATATCCTAATGATTTTTAATGACTCATTGCTACAAATATACTTGTGCTACTTAAGACTGGTTTTGTGGTCCAGGGTCACATTTAGTCATGTCTAAACTTCATTTTAATATATTTTAAAGTGTAATTTATTCCTGGAAAAAGCTGGATTTATCAGCAGCCATCACTTCAGTCTTTAGTGTCACATGATGATTCAGAAATCATTCTGATATGATGATTTAGTGCACAAGAAACATTTCAAGGTAGAAAAGAGTTTTTTTCACAGCTTAATATTTCTGTGGAAACCATGATGCTTTCAAAAGAATGGGGTAAGTAAGATTAAAAAAAAGCGTTAGGGTTGTAGGTTTTAAAATTTCTATTCATCAAATGACTTCCACAAAAATATTAAGCAGCAATAACTGTTTTCAACATCGATTAGAAACACAATTAAAAATTGAGTACCGTATAACTGACAATAAATCAGCATATTAAACTGATTTCTGAAGGATCATATGACACTAAAAATGAAAATAATCACAGGAATTACATTTCAAATTTTAAATTTATGTAATAAATTACATTTTAAAACAAGATATTTCACAAAACTGTTTTGCTGTATTGCTAATCAAATAAATGTCAAAATGTCCCCACAAGGACAGTAATACCCAATTGGTTTTATGAGGACATTGTTTGGTTCCCATGAAGAAAAAATACTATTAATAAAAAAATCATACTAAAAGATGTTTTTTTTGAAAATGTAAAAATGCAGAAGGTTTTCTGTGAGGGTTGTGTTTAGGAGATAGAATATACAGTTTGTACAGTATAAATTATAAATCATTATGTCCATAAAACATGGGAACCCAACATGTGTGTGTCTTCTTACCTCTTCAGGTGTTCCAGCAGGGTGAGGAATGTGATGAGATTTGGGTCTGGTAGTGACCGCAGCAGATGCATCATGCAGTTTTCTTTTGCTGCCGGATCTGATAGAGCTGTGATAAAGAGTTTGATTAAGAGGAGTGTTATTACACCTCAGTCACCTTAATTCCAAATGACTTATTTAAATCACACAGTGATGCAGTTTTAAGTGTGAAAGAGATCCAAGGTGAAAGGTCATACCAGTGCCCTCCATGAAGGCTGGGTACAGCCGGTCTGTGAGAAGAGGTTCTGGCAGCTCCCTGAAATACAATTTCAGTGTCCCTGCTATGGCATTAATGTCCATATCACTCAACATCACCAGGATATCTTTGGTATCTGAGAGAGAGAGACAGAGAGAAAGAGTAAATGATTTGCAATCATAACAAACACTCATCCAGGCTGAGTAATAAGCTCCCGGCTTGACATATGACATAATAGTGAGCAAAACATGAAGGTACAGCTCTGGATAGTCCCTACAGACTCTGTGTGTGTGTGTGTGTGTGTGTGTGTGTGTGTGTGTGTGTGTGTGTGTGTGTGTGTTTACTGAGCCAGCTGACAGCTGGAAGGGGTCAGACCTCTGCATGGCCTTTCCCACAACACTGCTGCTGCTTTTAGACTCAATACACAGGCCTCCACTGACCTCACATAACCAGAGACTGATGGGAAATCAAAGCAAAATATAAGATGTATTAAGAATAAACAAATGGAGAAAAATCTCACTAAAAGGGATCTGACTAAAAACCACTGTGCACAATGCTGATGCAAATTGCTACAGTACCTTGCAAATTGGCTTCCCAGCCAATCAGACTGTGCAAGGTATCAAAAACTAAACAATAAAGGCCATTTTGCACTTTTGCATATATAGTAGTTGTATGAGTATGTGAAGTGGAATTGGTTAAGAGTCTCTTACTGGCATCAAACGCAGCTTTGAGGGCCTGGATGTCTGTTGCCACTC
This sequence comes from Tor tambroides, assembly GCA_021397915.2. Lineage (NCBI taxonomy): Eukaryota > Metazoa > Chordata > Actinopteri > Cypriniformes > Cyprinidae > Tor > Tor tambroides. The sequence goes on along the minus strand of JAFVLL020018626.1, from coordinate 168,231 downwards.
CAGAGATCCTGTAAATGCCCACTTCATCAATCCCTCTCTTCTCTACCTCCTCAATGCACTGCCGCACAATGTAAGGCACCTTGGAGCGTTCGCGCCTGAGGAAGTCAATGTGCATGATGTAAATAGAGAAACTGTGCAGGCTTTGACAAATATTGCTGTTCAGTAAGGTTAAAAGTCTTAAAGTCGTGCTGAAACTGACATAACAATAGATCTTTTTGTCCTTATTGACATCTAGTTAATTTAATTTAAACTTTACATGGTCAACGAACAAATGTACAGATAAATCATTCACAATAAATTCAATAACATGCATTTAGAAAACATGTCAACTTTAAGGCTTGAGATTTCACTCACTTTGTTACCACGCTGATTTTGACCCCAAACACGCCGCTCTGTTTCTTAGATGGCGTCCGCTTCAAACTTAGGTCCCGACTCGTAAACTTCATGGAAAACTCCACTTTAATCTGAAAAGGAACCATAAATGAGATATGTGTAGAGCAATAATACAAAAAGTAGCAATATGTTTGATGGGAAATAAATTAGTACCCCATTCATTTCTATGACGTCCATATGCCAGTTTTTGGACTGCACACTCTGTGGGTCCAGCTGCAGAGAGACAGAGAAAAATGAGTGTGAGATTACTTCATCGTTAAACACAGAAAATTAGGATGCAATTATGATGCAAACACTATGGCCTCACAGAATAGTCAAAGGTCAAAGGTTAGTGCTGAGAGACCACAGCAGACCAAAAGTGCTGGATTATTATTATTAAATTAAGGTCGGTGAAAGAAATCAGAAAAATATTTCAACAATGAATACCAATAAATTGCCTCCAGAAGGAAAAAGGGCCCGAGGCTCAGAAAACATCCAGTTTTGAGTATTTCAGTACAAAAGTTGTTTATCAGGGTGCTTGAGGGTATTTCAGGTTTATGATGCGATTTTTTGAGCAATATATCACTAAACACCTGCATTGTATGTTACATTTCAGATTTATATAGCTCTCTTCCCAATACACACTGTTTCAAAGCAGCTTTAAAGAAAATCATTATGCTAAAAGTTCAGTATTTATTAATGCCTTATAGTTTCATTTAGCAGATTAGAGATGGGTGATAATATATCACCCCCCCCCCTTTTTTTGATAAAGATGACTCAAAATCATTTTCCTATTCTATCTAAAAATTCCCAGGCAGTCCTTTCTATAAAAAACCCTGAGAAACTCACGGTAGATTTCTTCCCTTGTTATTACATATCTAGATCGTAAAGTTAACTGTATTACACTGCTGCATGAGAGCAGGAGTCCAGCATAGATGAATCAAAACTATAATGAACACGGTCTTCACTGAAACACAGCACTATAAACACAATATGAATCAAAGTAAGAACCACTACTTCAATGAGCTGGATGTGACAGTGATAAAACTGGTATATTCAGAGATCATGCCATTTAGAGTGTTTGGCATTACCCATAAATCATAAGAACTCACACTATAATATGTAGGTGTTTTCAGGCTACTGTCCTGTGAACATATAAGGAAAAGCACTCTAGACAAAATCTGTGCTGTTTCCATTAGCACACAACTCTCTAAGGAGAGTAGACTTAGTTACACCCTCTCTCACATACACACCAGTTTCCCATGCTACATGCCACAGACAAGATGGATGATGGGAAGGGCTATCTAGGGAGGACCCTCCCCACTCTTAAACTAATCTGTCAATCAAACCCAAAGGTAAGAGACACAATAATAAATGACCACATCTGAATCCAGTTACTCTAATCCACACTAAAACTCAATCCAAACCAATTCCTGTGCATATGCATTTAATTAAACTTCACTGACAATCAATATGAAGTTGGCTGATGCACGAGGGAACACAAACAGCACACATGCTGACAAACCTGCTATAAAATTAACATTTACAGGAAAACATGCGTAGGTCGAGCAGCTTTTTATGAGAACATCTGACAAGGTCTGTCAAGCACATAAAACTGCATTAGCTTTTATCACTAAAATCAGTTCTCTCAATACAATTAGTGGGCAATCATCATTACTGATGCTGTTTATACACATATTAGGGCTATAATGAGATTCTTATCAGATATTTATGGAATGCTGCAGCCTTGTTATTATCCCACTGCTAAACCAATATGACATGTTTACACCAGTCAAATTAACAGGGTAATAAATGGATATTTTGAGATCAGCAGCGAGGACGCAGCGAGTCTGGAGGTTAATCCAAATCAAATTATTATATTTCAAGAGATGTATTGACCTTGACAGTCATGAGGGTCTGCATGGCTCTCTGTGATATCTTTTGTGATATATATATATATTTAACAAAATTGCTCAACTGCTAAGAATCCTTTAAGAAATAAAACATAAAAATAAATCACAATTATGTCAAACTATTCATAATATACAAGATGTTTATTCAAATGATCATAAATGCATTTTTGAATAACATATAAGATCTGGACAGAAAGGTGAGAGTCCTCTGATAAACTCTTAACTCATACGCATGTCAAATCACACACAGTTGTCAATCTCTTTATGAACTGTTAATGAAAATAACAGTATTATCACTCCAAACATTTCTGACAGTTGTATTTTTCTGCAGTGTGAATGTAGCCTTACAGATCCCAAATATCTTTGCTATACATGCCCTTACTTCAGACTTTCTCTAACCTTCTGGCACTTCTTATAGTACTTTATTAAAAATGTATGCAATCAAACGGGTCCATGATATGTCAAGAAAATCCTTTAATACAGCTAAACGGCTTACCCTCACAAAGACTTGCCTTGTAGACACCTCATCTGCCCAAGTGCTTTCCACCAAACTCTTAGTAAAGGTCCTGGGGGATTTCACCTCACATCACCCCACAAACACCACTTTTCATTTTCCTCTGGGAAATCTCAAAGTTTGGGATAAAAGAGCTCAAAACGAACTTCTATGGGATTATTTTAACAGCGTACTCAATTGATTCCCAATAAGAAAGACTGGATGATCATGTTAAGGTGGGGTGAAGGTCAGAGAAGAAACTTGTTCTCATCACTCTCAGCATGGGCCAACCGTCTTCAAGACACCAGTCAATAGTACTGTATCTTTAATGTCCTCATTTAACCGCGCAGGGATTGCACAACCAAAACAAAGATGGGAGCTCCTCAGCTCAGAAATGTTTTAAATTAAGGGCATCCGTGCAGACCAGAGAATGAGGTTTATGTTTCCTGATCCAAAAACTTTGAAAAAGGAGAGAATGAGATTCTGAGGAGCTCTGGTCCATGATAACCTCAAACAATCCCTCTAATAACAGCCACAAGGAGATTCATCTTGAAAACGGGATCAAATCACAAAAACATGCTGTGAGAACAAAAGGGAAACACTTACTATAGTAAATATCCAGAAACCATATTATCAAGATAAATATAAAAACAACATCATAATACCATACAATGGGACAGATTTCTTAATCAGGGCAAATTAGTGTTATAGCGCAATTCCATAAAAGCACCGATGAGAGGGGAAAATTCTGTGTGTGATTAACTTTTTGAATAATGGCGCAAATACCAGTAATTTGACGAGCGCAAACTTGCGTAAATCACGTTGCATGATTCATTTTAATATTCTCCTCCCATAAATTTTGCGTCTGAAAGGGAAACTTCTACAAATGCATATTCAACAAGGTCAGGTGCAAAAACAACTGTGTCCACACCTTTTAAGTGCTAATTCTTCACTGTGCATCTTTAGTAAATCGTGACAGTACTATTTTAACACCAAAAGACGGTTTGCGCTAGCGCAAGCTGTTAGTAAACCTGGCCCAATGTGTTTAAAATAAAAAGTAAAAAATACGTTCTTACCAAGGAACATAATCAAAAAACAAGGTATTATCACAGTACATATCCAGAAATTATTACCATGGCACTTCGTAAAACACATAGTAAAACTACACCTACAAAAAAGTATTCTTTGTATTTTTAGAAGTACCATGCAAATACCATAAAACATAATTTAACTACCTTGGTACAATTTTAAGTACAGAATATTTAATAAGTACCACTGTATTACCATGTGATTCAGCACCATAATTGTTGAATGATATTGCAATAGTGCATATCAAATACAAGGTATTACCACACTAGATGCCTAAAAACACTGTGTTATGAAACACAGAGGAAAAAAATGTGGTATTATCACAACACACGCCAAAAAAACCATAGTGTTCCCATGATACACATTGAAATAACATACTATTATTACTGTAACAAGAAATATTTATTTCCAAAATGATGTTATAGTCACTATAGAGCACATCCTGCACTGAACTTTGGAGATACAGATCTCCATTCCGTTCTCTTCTTTCCTGCTGTCTAGTTCTCTCTCATTCAGCGTGTCCCCCACCGCCCACCCCGTCTCCCTCATCTCCCTCTGTTCTGCCAGCCTGCTGCTATATGGAGCAGGAACACAGTGTTCTCTGGCTGGCCTCTCCCTGCTCTCACTTGAGTCAAAGCGACTCTGCACAGAGGATCCTTACCAAGAACAAAGGGAGGAAGAATATGATAGCAGTGCATTTGTTACAAATAAAGCAAGCGCATGCAGCACACGAGTCCTTGTTATGATGACTACTATAAAGTCTCACTACTCCTCTGGTTATGTGTGTGTGTGTGTGTGTGTGTGTGTGTGAGTATATGTACACACACACACACACACACACAGCTTTGAGAAGAGCCGCTGACTGACAGACTGGACATTTTTCAGCAAACTTAGGTTACACTGACCTCATTGGCCAATCACGCTGCTCTGTCTAGAACACATCGCTGGAGAATCTTTTAAATACATCAAACAGGTAATGCAGGTAATATCTGCATAAACACGCTCACAGTCTACTGTCTCAGTCGCAATTACACAACTTTGTTTGATCAAAGAGAAATTTAATATTTAATTCACATTCCCCAAGTAGAGTTTAAAAGCCTGTCACCATCCTTTTTTCTCTTACATTCCCTTCGTCTCTTCCTAGCAATGAATTCCACAGTGTAATTTTTAGCCATTGTACCTTGTAGCACATGGCAACCATTTACAGCTTGCATTGTTTGTGAGAATCAAACAATTGTATAAACACTGATGTACTGTCATATTTTATTCCAATGGTTTAAATCTCTGAAATATGCACTGTACTGTTTAAAACTTTGGGGTTAGTAATGTTGTTGAAGGAAATTACTATTTTCATTCAGCAAGGATGCATTAAATTAATGATAGTGAAGACATTTATAAAGTTACAAAAGATTTCAGTTTCAAATAAATTGTTCTTTTCATCTTTCTATTAATCAAAGAATCCTGAAAAATATCTCACAAAAATATTAAGCGGCACAACTAATAATAAGAAGAGTTTCTTGAGCAACAATTCAGCATATTCCAATGATTTCTGAGGGATCATGTGACACTGAAGACTGGAGTAATGATGCCAAAAATTCAGCTTTGCATCAGGAATAAATTACATGCTAGAAAATATATTAAAACAGAGTTATTTTCAGTTGTAATAATACTTATAATATGGCTGTTTTACTGTATTTTAATCAAATAAATGCACCATTGGTGAGCTTAATAATCTTTCAAAAACAAATATTCTTATACCAACCTCAAACTTTTGAACGGTTGTGTATTAATATACAGCAACGACAGTGAAATAAAATGACACTGCAAGCTCATAACATCATTTCTTTGTCCCAGCAGTGCAGATTCAGTAACACTGCAGAAAACACTGTCAAGAGTATTTTAGTATCTGTCAGCATGAGCAGAAGAATCCAGGCAGTGTAGAACCAATATTGGAACCAAATGTCATGAAAAAGTCATAACAAAACTGAAAATGGAATCGGTTCAGAGGAAAACTATTTCTCAAATCCCATCTATACTCAATCAGTTTGCTTCCTTGAAGTCGTCAAAACAATCAAATTCATCTTTCATACAGTAACATCCAGCTCCAGTGTGCTGTCAGATGTATGAATGAACGAAGGCGGTTTTGTGTGACTGGTGTAGCTCTGTGCTCGTCCTCCTTACGTAAAGACCCTTGGTATTGTATAATACAGCTTAACGTATCGCTGAAGATGTAATGTGACTCATGTTGTGAGCAAACACGCACGAACACAGCAACAACTTGTATTAGTGCCTCTTTGTTTATACTGTAAGAGCACACAAGGAGCTATGCAGGCTAAGGCACTAAAATAAACACGACAAATAGCTTTGTTCAACAAGCTCTCAGTAAAATATCAAGCCCTGTTTCATAATGTCCTGACCAACCTATTTTTCAAGACTATATGACACAGCCAGACACCCAGCATACCCTTCACACATCTCTCCGTAGCATGCGGCCAGTAGTTACAGCTCTCACTATGGAGAAATCTTGGAATTCATAGGAAAACGTATTTGCTCAGTGTGTGGTGTGGGAAAAAGCCGTAATTACTGTGGTATTCAGAGGTTTGTGTGGAGGTCAGACTCATGTTTGCTATAGTGTTCTGATGCATTGGGCTGATGTCACAGGCTCGGTCTGCCGGGCTGGACTGGGCCTCTTCCAGTAAGCTTAATCACACAGGAAATGCCAATAATCTGCTGACTCATAAACATGGTCATCAATGTCACGCTCACATCTTTTACTATCACCATACACATATTGAGAGCTCTTCCATGTAAGGTATATAAACACAATACTTGTGACCATCCTTGTGACCAGATTTCTGGTGGTAATACTATAGAACTTTGATATATACCATTGGTACTGAATGATTATCATATATAGTACATATACTATGGTAAAAAACATTTCTTTGAACACTGTATGGTATTCTTGAAAGAACCACAGAGTGCTATTTACAGTAATATCATAGTCCCAGGTACTACTATAGTACAGTAAGAATTATAAGGGAGGTTTCTTCAAAGAACACAATAGCATAATTATAAAACATGGCATTGATTTTGTAAGTGTTTTTGTTTGTGTGACTAAAATTAGAATTAAAAGTAACTACAGAAACTAAAAACAACAACCCCACGAGTGAAGAAATCCAGCTATCGTAAATCCCCTGAAAGTTATGGAGCATAAGATATATTTTTAACAGACTGTCATTACCGTTAGATGCTAATGTCTCTGTTGCTAATAAATGCAAGCCAGTTAACCTAAAAGAGGACAGTGTCATAAATCACACTAAACATCTGCTAAAAGAGAACCATGAATAACACAATTCCTCACGGACCCATTTGGTACAATTGCACAAATCATCATGAAATGAAACATGCGAGAATTTCTGAATCAGACACAAACATTCCAAAAGCATAACCATGTATTTTTAACATATTACAATCGTGTACACTGGAGATTGTAAAACAAAGTAATACCGAAACATACAGTGCCATGATATTTATCAAAGTACCATGGTGTTCTCATCAATGTACCATGGTACTGCCACAGAGTAAAGAAATCCAAGCAGGTCAACAGCTGTTGTGTCCAGTAACGGACCTCACCATCACCCTCCTCCACTTCATTAGCCCAATAAGCAAGGCTGTGTGGGGGTTCAGTAGCCCCTCACAGGGGTCTGGTGCCCTCACACTGGCAGCAGAAGATTTATGTAGGTGATAAAAGCATCCATTAGCATATAGCTGGCATTTAAAGGCCTTTAAAGAGGAGCAGGGTTCATCAGTGGTTCAGTCATTAGCATGTTATAACCTGGAGCACCATTTGTAGAGCAGAATAGGCTGGAAAGAAGATAGTTACAGCCGAGGATGTGTTCATCTCTGGGGACGTATTCTTCTTCTTGTGCATAATACATCTCTTTCACACAGACCCTCCCTCCTTCTGTTCTTTCATTCCTTTGAAAGGAGGAACAATTTCTGCTTCACCACAAGGGGCACTATAGTGAGCATTAGTGTGAACTGTCTTCTTACAATCAGTTTTCCCTTTCAGTTCAACTACTGCCAACAATTTACTGAATACAGCATAATAGCATAAAATTAGCTCTTTAGCATAATATAGCATATTATGCTCTTTGAGTATTAAGGTTTGTTATAGGGGTAGTTCAACTAAAAATTAAAGGAATAGTTCACCCAAAAATGAAAACTCTGTCATTGATTACTCACCCTCATGTCGTTCCAAGCCCATAAGACCTTTGTTCATCTTTGTAACAAAGTATATTTTTGATGAAATGCGAAAACTTTCTGACCCTGCATAGACAGCAACGCAACTACCACGTTCAAGGTCCAGAAAAGTAGTAAGGACATCGAAAAAATAGTCTATGTAACATCAGTGGTTCAACCGTAATGTTATGAAGCTACGAGAATACTTTTTGTGTGCAAATAAAACAAAAATAATGACTTTATTCAAGAATTTCTTCTCTTCCGTGTCAGAATTTGACGCGCATTCATGACAGCACCACAACGCATGCGTGCGCATTCCTCTCTTTTTTTCCGGGTTTTACGTCACGGTACTCTCGTGAACGAGCAGCGGAGATTGACACGGAAGACAAGAATAGTTGACTAAAGTCATTATTTTTGTATTCTTTGTGCACAAAAAGTATTCTCATAGCTTCATAACATTACGGTTGAACCACTGATGTTACATAGACTATTTTAACGACGTCCTTAGTACCTTTCTGGGCCTTCAACGTGGTAGTTGCATTGTTGTCTATGCAGGGTCAGAAAGCTCTCGGATTTAATCAAAAATATCTTAATTTGTGTTCCGAAGAAGTAATTAATGACAGAATTTTCAATTTTGGGTGAACTATCCGTTTAAAGATGTGTCATCTTTTACCATCATTCACCCCCATGCAGTTCCAAGACTGTATGTATCTCTCTTCTGTGGAACATAAAAGAATTCAATGAAATAAAATACTGTATGTACAAATGAATTACACTTCCAATGGGCTGGCAAAGTATTTGCATTTGTGCTTGCATAAAGAGCAGTGATTCTCAACTGGTCTTGTTTCAGAAGTATTAAGTAAGTATTCTCTAGCTGCTGGACATTTAGTGTACATTGGTTGCAGTGCATTCTGGGATTGAATGCGTACACATGATAATGTGCACTATGGTTTTAGACACCACTACAAATGTCTGTTTCCTAAAATAGTGTACTATATACCTTTCACAAAGGGTTTAGGGGGGCAGTTTTGGTCACAGCCTATGTTTCTGGCCTGAGGGGATGAACTGGCGGTGTGTTCTGTGAGATTTACGTTTATCAAATGAAAGCGCGTCTGTGGAGGTCAGACAATATAAGCAGGTCATGAGACAACACTGGGATCATTCATGACCATATCAAAGGAACATACTCATACAGATAAACACACACACTCTCGACCACAAAGACTCATTCAATATTCAGTCAATGAGACTGGCCATCTGTGAGAGAGTGTTTCAAAGCATTTTAAAGTGCAAATGACTGCAAAATGAGGTTTGTTTATAAATGTAATTGGCGGTAAGTGGCAATTATGTGTGTACCTATTACACCTGTGTCTGAATATGAGCATATATGAGTAACTGTCTGTGTCTACCTTTAGACAGACAGTCTTTATGTGTCAATACCTGTGGGAAAACAAAGACAAAGACAGGGTGTGTCTGTACAGTACATGTAGAATTCCTCCTATGAAGAAATATGTAACCAGATCAAATTAATACAGAATGATGTTTGAGAAACAACAGAAAGAGAGGAAGTCAGAGAAAGACAATGCAAGAGAGAGAACTTCAAAAGAGCATGTGCTTGGCACATGGAAAGACATGGGTCTTGCTTTGTTGTGTATAACAAAATCCATTATCCTAGAGTCACAGTGATGTGTGTCATAGCTACATCTGAGGGGTCTTTGTCTGTAACCTGTCTCTACAGTCAGTCCTGGGTCAGTGGATCAGGAAGAGCATTGACCTGACTGGACAGAAGGCACACACAGAAATACAGCAGAGGCTAAAATGCTTTGTTCTTATAGCCAGAAAAACTATGCACATAAATTACTGCTCAAAGTGCTGGCAGGGCAAATACCCCACGTGGAGAGACCTAGATTTCGCCGACTCACATCGGCACACGAACACAAACACACACAGCTGCACACCTACTCACACGGTTACATGCAGAGTGTGAAGGCACTGATCTCATCACAGCAGAACAATCATTCAGCAACACTGAACACTGAGCTAGAATGAATTAGATCATGTGACATACACCAGTGCCATTCTATCAACGCTATACTAGTCACACTAGAAATGACACTGACAAGCAATCCTTCTCTCTATAGCAGGGGTCCCCAACCTTTCTTGCTGTGTGAAACTTTGATTTACACTACTGATCAAACGTTTGAGGTCAGTAAGAATTGTTTTTAAAGAAATCAATACTTTTATTCAATAAATGGGGTTTAAACTAATCAAAAGTGACAGTAAAGACATTTGTTACAAAACATTTGTTATTTGTTCAATTTCATAAATGCTTTTCTTTTGAACTTTCTATTCACTAAGGAATCATGAAAAAATGTATCATGGCTTACACACACACACACACACCCACCCACACACACACAGACACACACACCCAAAAATTAAGCAGCTTAACACTGATAACACTAAGAAATGTTTCTTGAGCAGCAAATCAGAATATTAGAAAGATTTCTGAAGGATCATGTGACACTGAAGACCGAAGTAATGGATGCTGAAAATTCAACTTAGCCATAACAGGAATAATTGACATTTTAAAAGATATTAAAATAGAAAACAGCTAAGTGTAATATTTCACAGTTTTACTGTAAATAAATAATTAAACAAACAAATAAATAAATAAATGCAACCTCTGTAGTAATAAGAGACGTCTTTCAAAAACATAAAAAAATCTTACTGCTTCAAATTTTTTTTAACAGCATTATATATTTATTGCAGTACTCTCTGAGATTTTAAGTCAATTAAATTAATAATTTAAACAATAAAAAAGTTTTTTTATTCAAACTGATTTTTTTGTTAATTTTAATTTTACATATTTAATTTGAAAATAAAATAAATTAATCCTCCATTTGCCTGAAAAATATTGGATTTTGATTCTGCCTCAGTGAATAAAGATTCATAGATTCATTTAGAAACCATGCTAAAAATCACAGCAACTTTGGTCCAATAAGAGCCTCTGCGATTTCATGCTGGTGTTGTAATTATTAATAAAAGATAATTCAGCGGTGTGTGTGAGAGTAAAGGTGTGATTAATTGACCTCCATCAGTGGGTGGGTGATACTTGCCAGGGGCTCTGAGGACAGCAGGTTAAAGTGATAATTAACCTCTAACTGCAGCCGACACACACACACACACACTAGGTTTATGTGAATTGTGAAATTTCTATTGTTACCAACCAAACAATATTTTCTATCCCCTAACCCATCTCTAAACCTGCACCTTACAGAAAACCTGTTTGCATTGTTTGCATAGCATAATGCACAATGTAGCAATAACAACTACACACTAAACACTAAAGGTCAACATCTAACATCCAACAACACTGAAAACACTCATTCATAAAACGAGAGTAAACAAACCACCAATGTATAAACGTAAAGGAAGGAGGAAAGACATTTATATTACTATTAATTACCCCCAACATATACTTTAACATATTCTTCATGTTCAGTAAATTTGTAATATGTACTCATCTTCTGAAGAACGAAATATATACAGGTGAAGAAGAAAGCAGGTACAAGAGAGAACTGATCAGCTACAAAGATTAAAAATCTTTCACCAAAAACCCCAGATAACAAAATTATTTCAAAGGATCAACATTCTGCATTCCATGTCCATAAACAGACAGCATGATAAGGTGCTGGTTCATTCAGTGACTTTCAGTCAGTAAAAAGACCAGGAAACAGGCAGAAAACAGATTGAGAGAATGAGAGCTGAAGCTGCAGAGAGAAGAAGTAACAGATGGAGATAGAATGAAAGAGCGAGTGACCTTTTGTCGGAGCAGTTTACTGCGCACACGGCCCCACAGTTTGGCACCGGTGTTGGTGTGTCTTTTGATGGCTGAAGTATCGTCCACGCAGCAGTGCTGCTCCACACGCTCACACACCGAGTTCAGATTACAGTCTGTCACCACGATCTCTGTCATCCTGACTGTGTTCCTCTCACAGCTGCCCACGAGGAAAGAGAAGGGGCACTGACCCCCAGAACCCCAGTAGAACGACTCACAACGGTACAACCAAACTCTTCCCAAATTCTTCACAGCAAACTGATTAAAAACACGTTTTTAGAAAATAAAACTATTTTTTCTTGTTCCTTTACTTTGAGTTTACAAGACAAAATTCTTCACTTTTTGTGTCTAAGGTGCTCTCTGAGGATGGAGAGATTAAAAACGATTAAAAATCAGCAGAGAAATGAACCCTGTGAAATAAAGGGCTCATTTCTGGAGGAAAGTAAACATCGCCATGCTTTTGTCTTTTCTCAGGCTTAATAATTGAACTATAGATCCTTCAGTGGATGTTAAAGTAACTCTCTCCTCTGCCTGCATCTCTCTCCTGCTGCTCTCTCCTGCGCCCTTCTCAACATCTGATCTCAGGAAAACACAGAGACCGAGAGGAAGAAAGAGTGGGAGGAGAAAAGGAGAGAGGGAGGGAGCGAGAGAGAGAGGGAGTGAGTGAGTTGATTCTATCACCAAGCAGTTTTAAGTCTCCAGATGCGAGACGGAAGGGGAGACATTCTTTGTGTGCTGAGTTACCTCAGTCTCTCATAAAACGTCTCAAGAACATTTCACCTCCAAATGAAAAGATCGAAATATTATTTAAAGGAATTATGTTTTGCATTAAGAAAATAATGCCTATTTTTTAGAATCAGTGAGATTTTTTCGTTGTGACATTTTATAACAAATAATATTCCCACAATCTGATCAGTATTATGGAATAAACATATAAACAAACAAAACTGTGATGTGTAATGCACATTATAAAGTAGGGCTCAACCGATGTGTTTTTCAGGGTTTACCGATGCCGATTACTACAGATAAAATATATCGATAACCGATATTTTGAACCGATATATATATGTCTGGTGTAAAAATGAAAATGAATGTCAAAATTAAGAATAACAAGGGCTCTGACAAAAACTTTCTTTAAATGCTTTTAAATTATTTTATCGGCAAATCGGTTTCGAAAATGACCAATACCGATAACCATAAAAATGCTTAATATCAGATATTTTGAACCGATATATGTCTGGTGTAAAAATGAAAATGAATGTCAAAATTAAGAATAACAAGGGCTCTGACAAAAACTTTCTTTAAATGCTTTTAAATTATTTTATTGGCAAATCGGTTTCGAAAATGACCAATACCGATAACCATAAAAATGCTATAATCAGCCAGGCCACTAATCGGTCAACCCCTAATGTAAAGCATGTGTAGTGTAAAACCGTACATATAATATGCAATAGAATTTTGGAGTGTATCCTTTTTTATACAAAATTCATACGTTTCATCAAGGATGCACTAAATTATTAAATGGTAATAGTTTTAAAAACATTTTAAAAAATGTTACAGACCCCAAATTTGTGAACAGCAGTGTATATATTATTATTTATTTATATTATATCCATATTTATTTATTCATATTTATATGAATATATTCATATTCATTTATTTACAGTAATAAGTATCATCACCACTGAGATTAATTAGAATTACTAAAAAAAGGAGTAAAATCAAAATAAAAACACACTCTAATAATTTAAAGTAAAACATACTTAATTGTCACAAAATTAATGTTAATCATACAGAAATCTTTCTTATTTTATAAATCTTATTTAACTTGTCATATTTCTGTTTTGATGTGGGGGTGAAATATGACAGCTTTTCCTCATGTTCGCCCACAAACCCCAGTGAGACCTGACCTGAACCACCACACTCTCTACTTCACTTCAAAAAGACCACAGACGCAAAGTTAGAGACAAAAATACCCTTAAAGTTTGCGCGTCAGTGAACACAAACACATTTCATCATCAGACACTATTGTTACAGAGCACATTCTCTGCTTCTGTAATCTCTGCAGTGTGTGTCATTGGGAGCCTGAGGCGGCCATGTCTTGTGGGTGTTGGTGTATATATGTTGGTTATGTAAGCAGGAGTGGGACTGTTCTACATCTTCTGTCCTCATGCAAGTCTCTAGAGCCGCACGCAATGGTTCCTACCAGGTAATTTCGCTCTGCATCCTTCTCTCTCTTTCCATTTGTCCTCACACCACCTTTCCTCCATCCAAATCTCATTTATATTGCATAAGACCCTGAAAAATCACTGTATTACTAGTTCTTTGTGAAAACCTCACAGGTGCTGCAGGAACTGTGCCTGGTGTATGTGAAGATCAAATGGGTGTACTTAAAAATAATGCGGTACTAGTGCTGCACCACGCACCTAAGCACATCCAGTTACCCAGGATTCATCTGAACACGCCGTGTTTCCAGGTCCCCACGGAATCAGCATCCACAAAACCCTGCAGCACTTTCAAACACAAAAACTTCACAAAGTTCCATGTATTCCCTGCTTCCTGTGTGCTAGTTTATTCAATATTTTGGCTAATTTGATTATGCTTTCAGCTACCAAAAATGACCAAGCTCTGCGTAAAACATGTTTAAATTTATTAGACAGACTTTCATAGATTAAAATCAATGCAGAAAGAGGCAATGCAGTGGCCAGTCTTTCCAATCACCTGCAGGAAAAAGTTCCAGTTTAACATAGTCAAGCTGCTGTTGATTTGTTGCTGGTTCAAGACTTTCTAACAGCTCTAACTAGCTTTACTAACTCAGCCCTACCAACTCACAATCCATCTGATAATACACTGTATCTGTTAACATTATTTAATGGACCTGAGCTAACATAAACGAACAATGAAAATTTGTATTTTTACATTAACTACAAGGACCTTATTGGTAAAAAGCGATATGCAAAGACATCTGAATTGAAAATCTAACATCTAACCAAAGATATACTGAAGTATATTTGATTGTGCTAAAGTGGAACTATTGCAAGTATACTTTAGGTACACTTTAAATATCTTGCTTTTAATGACCAATATCATTCAAAGGTCAAACAATCCTTATCAATAGTGACATTAAAACAAATTTTGGGCTTAATATTAGGAAATGTGCATTGTGCACAAGTAGTACTCCAAATAAAGATTAATTGAAATTTTTATATCAGTAAGTCTCCTGTGATATGTCCGTAAATATGTGAATAGATTCGAACTTTACTTAGTATGAAATAAATGTATTTTAAATATATTAATTTTTTACTAGGGTATGTTCATATTTAGATTTTAAAAAGGGGGCCATTGTCAAATTTGGGGGCCCCTGACTTCAAGAAGTTTAAAAACCCTGATCTAGACTATCTTTCAACAACTAAAGGCCATCAAGTATTGGCTTTGACCAACTAGAAATCATGTAAAACTGGCTACCATCAACAGAATCCTTGCTCTCTGTAGCGTGCGTGTGTGTGTGTGCTGTGGTGGGGGGGTGTGTGTACTAAAACATATGGAACAATGATGAGCTATGACCTGAATATATGATAACATACTGACGTGTGCATACAGAAATGCGCTAATGCTAAAATCTTCAGATTATAGTTCTATCTCAGTCTGACAAGACTGATAAAGAGTGAATTAAAGGCAGATAGTGAGCAGTGAATGTCTGACACACAGCGGCACGTCCTTGGATAGTGAAGATCTCAACCCATGCTTTTAGCTTTGCCATTTCACCACTTCTTTCTGAGAGCAGCATAGTGACAAAAAAATACAGGGACGCATGCCAGATTCAAACCCGAATTTCCCAAATAAGCACCAGAGCTCAGTGTGTTCAGTGTGTTGGGCCAAGGTTCTGTTAATAAAGTAACTCTTGGAAAATTCATTCGAATTTTTATGTATTCCTTCTTTAGATAAAGACCAGTGCACAGCATACTAAATAGCCTCCAATCTGAGGGCACGGCTTTGGCCCCAGGGCTGCTTCAAAGAAGACTTAATGGGCCAAAAGGAGACAGAGGGATTGAAACGGCTCCGGCGTCAGTGATATAATTACCGATTAAGATGCGTTGGGTGTTCTCGACAGCTTGAGCGCTCTACCTCTCTTTCTCTCTGCCTCCAGAGGGTTGTGGTAAGAGGGCACGTAAGAACACTGCGACTGGTTATTTTTAAAATGGAGATAAAACGCAGCGGACTCATTCGGGCTATGCGTCATCGTTCTGAGGAAAGAATGTTTGGGAAAAAATGGAGAGGCACTTTATAATGAGGCAGCCAGGCTTAAACGTGCTTTAAACACGTGTTATGGGATGTTTTAACAGTAAAACCCTTGTTTTTACCATAGTACAAGTTTTCTCAAGAAACATCATGCACCTTTTAGAGCCAGGAGTATTTTGAATGAAACTTACAACATTAACATTATTTTTATCTTAAAGGGTCCTGATTGGGTACTAGAATAGGTTTTCATGCTTGATTATTTCAAAAGCACATTATATTGCACATATTTTATATTATTGTGGCATCTCTTTTCCTGTTTCAAACGCCGTGTTTAGTTCCTGTTTTAATGAAACCCCTCCTTCCAAAATATGAAATGTGCTGATTGGTTAGCTGCACATACATACATATACACATAACCCAGATGTCCTTGCTCACTAATGCATTACAGGTATACATAGAACCACAAACTATTTTCTTCATGTCTTATTGTCTTATCTTGCCTACGGCATCAAGTAAGTCAGGACTGCTACTGGTGCACCCTACAAAAAACAAAAACAGGTGTATGACGCCCTTGTTCTTCTCTAGGAAAGTAGAGCAAAATAAATAAATAAATAAATAAACTGAGTCGACTTTAGCATATAAAGGGGATGGTAAGTGCTTTAGAAGGGCTCTCTCTTTCATCTCTTCAGAAATGAGTGACAGTGATGCTCATTAAACAGGTGAAGCTTAAGGCTGAAAGAGGGAGTTTAGATGAGGGCAGACACTCTATTCTCTTGCTTTTCTCTTTCTTCTCTGTCAGAGACTGGCTTACGACAACAATACACGAGGGAGGGGAACGGTTTTCATCTCACACCCGTTTTTTTTTTCTTCTCATGTTTGAGGCGACATCCTGCTCTATGTAGTTTTCCATTACACCGGTTGAAGGTGATAGGCTTCCCACAGCCCAAGTAGTCTGGAGAATTTATGAATGGATGGATTGATGAGGGCTTGTCCCTGAGGGTCTTGAAATATCTACAGGTGGAATTTTAGCATGAAGATGAAGTGAAGCTTATAATGGTGTTTGGTGACCTAAACTACTATTAAAATGAGTGACAACGAATGAACTTACAGCAAAAAGCACAATCATAACCTCAGTCCACAACCTGGCCTCACTAGTTATTCATGGACATAATGACTATATCTGCATGAGGCATTTTGACCAGAGCCACACAAATAAAAACACAAAAAGGGCGGCCCGTTAACCATACGCTTATGTCTTAACCACATAGGTCCATTTTCAGACGCTACTTCACAGTAATCCCAAACATACTGCTTATACTGACTTCATAATCACAGAACTCAACGTTACGAGATAATAATGTCGGTTTACAATAAGAGCTCCAGTTTTGGTGAAAGTAGAGCGAGGAAATTATATGGACTTTACTGTGTGAAGACGTCATCTGGGCAAGTTTTAAAATGTAGCTGGTCTCAAGGGCATTACATATTAGAGCATATGTCGGGGTTTAAGCAGACACATCATGGTTTACCATAGACCAAATCAATGTGGAAACTACACATACAGTAGCAACTACAGGACAACAACAGCTGATGGGTGTGATGACATTTAAGCAGTGTTTAAAAGGTATTTAATTAAACAAGTTGCATTTATTTGATCAAAATTACAGTAAAAGCAATAATATTGTGAAATATTATTACAATTTAAAATCCCTGTTTTAATTTATTTTAAAATGTAATTTATTCCTGTGATGGCAAAGCTGAATTTGAAGTCTTCAGTGTCACATGATCCTTCAGAAATTGTTGTAATATGCCAATTTGCTGCTCAAGAAACATTTCTCATCATTCAGTTATAATCATCAACAGTTATTCTGCTTAATATTTTTGCCAAAACCATGATCTTTTTTTCAGGATTCTTTGATGAATAGAAAGTGTAAAAAAGCATTTATTTAAAACAGAAATCCTTTGTAACATTAGAAACATCTTTACTGTCACTTTTGATCAATTAAATGTTCAATTTTTATTTCTTAAAAAAAAAAAAAAAGAAACACGTCCCTAAACATAAAAAAATACATATGTGTCTAAGTCTTCTTCATTTTTAAACATTTTAAACACTGTAAATATTCCTTAACATTAACCTAAAATATAGGTTTATAATATTTATAAAATATAGTTTATACTTCTTTTAATCCCCAATTTCATAAATTCTTTTAATTAAGCAGCTTCTGCTTTCATTTTTGTGGGATGATATGAATATTTCGGATGGGTGCTACCCTTACGCCAATGGAATACAAATGAACATAGAGAGCCGAAAACACGATGAGCAGAACTGCATAGATGTGTGTAATGGTGATAATGGGAGGATTGGAGGGGGCTGGTAAAGGGGTGAGAGGTGAGTGTGGACGTACTGGATGCTGTATGAGCCAACAATCACAAAGAAAATACCACAGTATTACCATTTGGGGTAGTTTTGGACACTAAAAAGGAGGTAATGCCACAGTATTCTTTGAAGTAGCTTAGAATACAGAGTAAATGCCATAAATGAATGTGGTGGTTATTCATTACTGTGGTGTACATCAAAATACCACGGTATTACCATCACTGCACCATGGCAGAATGTATAATTTCAAGATGTAACACAAAAGTCATCTTGACATGGATCTGCTACCGCACAGACGCTGAAACACTGAAACAAGATGCTGCTGAATGGATGGAAAGGGGGAGGAGGAATCAAGGACAGAAAACAGGATCGGGGCTCCGGCCTTTCATGTGAAGGGCTGAGGGTTGGGTGAGTGTGGGTGTGTCCTGAGGGAACGAGGGGGGCTTTGAGTGCATTAGCAGACCCCGCTTTCATATGCAGAGTGCAGAGCCCGTCCCACATCAAACCCACCCTAATAGTGGTTTTAAGAACAAAAGCAGCTCCACAGTTTTCATACATTACCTCTTTCTGCATGTGTGTGCAGCATCTGAGGGGTAAGAAAAGTATTAGAGCACCTTGACAGATCCGTAGATGATACTGGGTTGCCAGGTTGACTATGTTTGCGCTACTATAACCGCTTTAACTGAATCAATATTCAGAGCAGCCGTACTCTGATGTACTGCAAGAGGAAAACTGAAATTTAATAACAGCTCTGATGCAAGCATCATTAGATATGCAGCAATCATTTTACAGCCTAACAATGACCTTAATAACAACAACAACAACACAAAATACACTCTTCTCTTCTGAAGACTTCACACAAAAATGAAATGAAATGTCTTTGAAATGTCACTGTAGCATCTGTGTGTGTCAGTGTGTTTTCGCTGAACTCGGCAGATTGTCCCAGTTTTATCTCATTTGAGCATCACGTGGATGATATTGTATCGTCTGATATTCCACAGCAATGATTAAGATTCCTAATATTCCACAAGGGGATTCTGGATGAATCTCATGAAGAAATACCTGGGTCATGTTTCAGCATAAAATCTAAAGAAATAATAAAATAAATAACAAGAAATAAAAAGAAAATGAAGCATATTTAAGAAGTTATTTCAGCATTAATTAATTGTAGCACAATGTATAAATATTTTACTAAACTGAAAAAAAAAAAAATAAACTAATAAAAATTGCATTTTCTCATTAGATTACTACAGTTTATCATTGTACATACAGTATACAGCATGTTCACAAGATTAATAGCCTATATGACAGAATCCATGGACAAATCACACAACAGCTTATAAAAATAGCTTTAGATCACCTTAACTTTTATTTTTAGATTTTCAGCTTTTATTTTAATTTTAGTGTAAGTTTTAGTTATTTTGCTGTGCTTTTAAAAATGTTAGTTTTTGTTTTTGATATTTCTATTTAGCTTATTTTTATTTTATTTCAGTTATACTTTTAGCAATATTAGTACTTCAATTTTCAGTCAGGCAAGATCTCCAAATCTAAGTTTTTCATTTAATACTGCAACCTGGCCTCATGACAAAAACGTACCTGTGGGAACTTTTTCGAAAGACACGAAATACATACTGCCATGTACGTTTCGTGACATATTCAATGTGAAATATCCACTGGGTGGCAATTAAAGAGTGTTCGTTTTTTTCCCGGAACAGATGAACGTACCTATCGTACGTTTTGTGTGACATTGGTTTTGTACATGTCACCGCAGTTCTGATTTGAAATGTCTGTTGAGTGGTGCTAAAAGTCTAATGCTCTGTGACGTTTTAAAATAACGTTCCGTCTGCACTAAACCTAAACCTACACGATAGTATGAACAAAAGTGAATGTGATGTAAAAACACAATCGCAATCCTGCCGTTTTAGCTTGTTTTTTGATCTCTCATCTTTCAGCTCTTTCATCATGAGTCATGTTTTTGACAGGATTCGTACCCAAGGATTCCGCATCCTTTACGTGCCGGCTGAGCTATCGAGCAAGCTTGTTATGTCTGGAAAGCAAATATGGAGCTGTAATCATAACTGTGTACAAAAACAATTACAAGTGCTCGCTGTTCTACTGCCTCTAGTGTTCTTTTCTGTTGGAAACTGCAGTGATATGTACTTACTGGTACGTATTTTACGTCTCACGAAAAAGTTCCCAGAGGTAAGTTTTCCTCATGAGACCAGGTAGTAATATTGCTATTTGATTTTATTTCAGCTTTTTTAAATTCATAGTTTTTAATAGTTTTAGTTACTGCACCAACCTCCAGGTAGAAGAAGCCCACGACTGACTCTCACGCAGTCAAGAGTGTCTAACTGCAGCTCTTTGATACATATGGCTAGAGTAATGAAAGGAGAAAACTCTCTCACATTCTCTTTCTCTCAGAGGAAATCCAATAACCCTTGAGATCAAGCAGTTTCCCCTTTCTGAATACCATAGAGACAGGCAGAGGTAAACATCCTGCCAGAGGAACAGAGGTATGAATGGAGAGACAGAGCAGATAAGCGTCTGTATGGTTACTGCTACAGTACGTATATACAAGGAGCATACGTGAGCTTACAGCTGATCTCGGATCAGTTTAACTCTACAGTACGGATCATCGTACACAGCAGGGGTTCATGTCATGTCATGTCGGGCATCTATCAGATGGTCTCAGGGGGTGTGTGCTGGTTCTGACATGAGTGTGAGCGGTGTACCTCGACTGTGGGGCGACTCAAGTGTGTGTAAGAGTGGACACTGATGTGACAGGTGTGTCTGCTGTGACCTACTTCCAGACAGATGGAGGCAGGAAGCAGAGTTCAGAGATTTTTCAGAAGTAAATAATTCAGTCTCACACCAAAGAACAAGCACAGGAACTGTCTGGCACTGAGGGACTGAGAGACCGAGAAATAAAGGCTTTGTTACAAAACCCAATGAGGTCCCTGTAAAGATGTGTTCATGCTGACAACAATTTGGTCATAATGAGTTATCTTAGAAGGCAGCATAATACTGTTGCTAACCTTTGGGAAATGTCTTCATATCAGGAGCATGCCTTAAATGCTGTCTAGGTAGGGAGCTCACAAGGATTTGGAACAGAGCCACAGACAGAGTGATACAGACAGAGTGAGCATTATCTGTGATCACAGTGAGCAAACACAGCCATTAGCATGTGAAAGCTCATATAAACACAATCAATATCAAGCCTGAAAACACAAGCCATACATTCACATAATGAGCTTCTCCACGGAGCCGCACACGGCGCTAACATCATTACAGCGGTGCTGAGGAGAGAGAAGCATCCTCAGGCGTGCAGCGCACATATAACATGGTTATATCCTGCGAGTTTATCTGTCTCTCTCATATAAACACACTTTAGTCAGGGTGTTGAATGATTACACTGAGGAGAGAGTTTAGACATGCTGCTAGTGATATCATGAGGTAAAGTACAGAGACAGCAGAAAATGTGCAGTCTAGTTATCTTTTTTTTTTTTTTTTAATGACGGGTGCAGATAACAATATCTAGAGAGCTGGGTGGTCCACATACATAATCTAAAGTTAGCAAATGGTATGTACAGTACACAAAATCTGAACTAGTGTTTCACAGAATAGTTATTTATTATTCAAAAATAATGTATTTTTTTTAAATGTGACTTTCTGTTATGAAACAGGGCATCAATTTCATACATGTCCACTGTAGAGGATACCAGGACTTAAAGCATATTTATTACACATTTTGGGAGACACAACAAATGAATAGGGAAAGAAATGATATTTCAATATTCCTATGAAATATTAGCTATTATTATGAAAATCTTGCCAATTAATACTCCCATTATTACACTTCTTTTTTCATTACATGTTGCCCCAAGAACATATTAATATACAAATTAGATACAGTGTATAGACACATTGTATATAATGATAAAACCCTCTTATGGTCATTTTACACACATATGTGACCCTGGATCACAAAACCAGTCTTAAGTCGCTGGGGTATATTTGTAGCAATAGCCAAAAATACATTGTATGGGTCAAAATTATCGATTTTTCTTTTATGCCAAAAATCATTACGACATCATGATTCATGTAAAGATCATGTTCCATGAAGATATTTTGTCAATTTCCTACTGTAAATATATCAAAACTTAATTTTTGATATGTAATATGCTAAGAACTTCATTTGGACAACTTTAAAGGCGATTTTCTCAATATTTGGATTTTTTTGCACCCTCAGATTCCAGATTTTCAAATAGTTGTATCTCGGCCAAATATTGTCCTATCCTAACAAACCATACATCAATGGAAAGCTTATTTATTCAGCTTTCAGATCATGTATAAATCTCAATTTTGAAAAATTTACCCTTATGACTGGTTTTGTGGTCCATGGTCACATATCACATAAAGCAAAATGGTATATCAAATCATTCTGTTACATCTTTCATAACATAGTTGAGAATAATCTTTATACAAAGTAGTTTGGTATAAAAAAAAATTAAAAATTGAGTCTTGATATCCTCTACAGAGGACATAGCATAACATACGAATAAAATATCATTTTTCAAAACTGCTATTTTTCCTTTTTTTCTGGAAATGAATGTAATGACATGAAAAAAAAAAACAAAAAAAAACTTTTTTTCTGGGCCCCAGGAGGATTAGTAAAAGAGTAATATCATGAAATATTACTACTATTTAAAATAAGTGTTTTCTATATAAATATATTTTAAAACGTATTTTATTCTTCTGACGGTAAAGCTGAATTTTTAGCATCATTACTCCAGTCTTCAGTGTCACATGATCCCTCAGAAATCATTTTAATATGCTGAATCTATCTCTGCTTTATATATCTATACATACTGTACATGCAAACTGCAGATATTTTTAAAATAAAAATATAGCAAATTGACCATTTGAGTCCAAACTTCCTGTTGCAACAGGAAACACTTTCACACAGTACCCACATTATCTCTCTCTTACACACTCACACATCATAAGATGCAACATTTAGGCAGACTGATTCCTTCATGGGAAAGACAGCAGTGATTTAGAAAGACTTTATAAGAATGACCCCCTGTGCCCGATCTGTCCTGCATTTCCTCAGTAATAACAGACACGAGTGCTGAACCAGTCTGCAGGGGACATGAATATATGAAGCTGCGGGTTGGGGTTTGTAGGGAGGCTGACGGATGCTCCAACTGATACAGACTGATGTGCAAAGATAAAGACATCAAGAAAGAAGGGACAAAAAATAGAGGACTAAAAAAATGAAAACCACACTGTGCCCATGTCCACACAGTGGGTGTGCAGTGGGCGACACTAACTCTGTGTGAATATGTGTGATTACCAGCCACTTACTTTCAATCTCTGTTATACAACACTTTGTTTAAAGACTACATCAGCACACGCTCCACTTTTCAGCTCAAGTTGCTCTATCTTCATACAGAAGTGCTAGAACACACTCATATACTGTACACCTACAGATATGTTCCTTAGTTGTTGCGCAGCGGCACTAATACGCTTGAATGTGGCGTGACGTCTATTATGCAAGCCAGAACCGCAAAAAGGAACACAAAAAGAACTCTGCCGAGACATGGGAAAGAATCCAGCTTTAAATACAGCTAAGACAATTATAATTGCTTAGTAAAACTTTTCATTAGAGCAAGGTTCTTAAACAGGGGGTCCAACAATTATTGTTTCACCTCAAATTAATTTTAGTGAAGAAATTAAAATACAATAAAAAGTTATGCATGGGTTTCTTTCTTCTGTTGAACACAAAAGAAGATACAGTATTTTGAAGAATGCTGGTAGCCATCGACTTCCATAGTATTTTTTCCATACTATCGAAGTCAAGGGCTATACTGCAGCTGCTACCAACATTCTAGTACAAAATATCCTCTTTTGTGCTCAACAGAAGAAAGAAACATATGGAAACACATACAGGTTTGGAACAATTTGAGAGTGAGTGAATGATGACTAGGGTTGGGTACCGTTCACTTTTGAACCGGTATCGGTACCGGTACCGGTACCTGGAATTCGGTACCGGTACCCAACGGTACCTTTTTTCGGTACTTTACTCTCTGTGTAATAACAAAAACATTTATTTCAGTGAAAAAATAAGTCCAAAACTCTCAATTTCAACATTTTGAACAATAGGGCACTACAATTTTTTTTTTTTTTTTTTTTTTTTATTCCAGAAATTCTTGTGTGTTTTATTTTTTTCTGATAATCAAATGAAGGTTGAAACATTTATTTATTTTTAATCAAATGAAAATGAAACCCTTTTATTTTTTGGCAAACAAACAGAGGTTTACTGTTAAAATTAATACATGGTAGAAAACTTGTGTGAATATTCCTTTAACCCCTTAACTGTCACTCACAGTTTTGAACATAGACATTATAGTGCACTATCCAAACTCGTTTATAATTCATGAACGAAAACATTTTGTAACATGATATTTATGTACCATTTCCATGGTAATGCAATGTCTGATTTTAAAATGGGGTTCAAAGCATGAATTTTGAGATTTTAAGTTTTCAATTGATATATAATTTCTTATGATTTCTGTGACAAAGGTCAGAACTCCTGTTATGATGTAGATTTTTTAGGTGCACTCTTGTCATAAATTAATCTAATAATTTTCCTACATAATTTTTTAACAAAAAAAAGTGGTAAAATATCTCCTATTTTTAAAGGTCTTAGACCTTTCCAACGATATATAGTTTGTCATGATTAGATTAGGATTTAATTGTAAAATAGTGAAGTAAACTTAGGCGTCCCACAGAGTGGACGGGTGACAGTTAACAGGTTAAAAAAGTTTTAATAATAATTGTATTTTTTCTACAATTAAGTGGATAATATAGTGGTAATAATTATTTTTTATCATTTAATTGTTTTATTTAATTTTGACAGTAAATAGAATATATAAAGACATACATTATACTGTACAAAAGTAATACAAGAGTAATATATTTCTCTTACATGTTAAACCGCACTTTTATTTTGACAGGTTGCCGTGAAGTTTCTGTGTGTATACAGTATGATATGATGCTGGTTTTCTCAAATGAAACGGTAAAATTCTCATTAAGTGACTCTCACAGCCTGTAAGTTCATGTGTTCATGTAGTGCAGAGACCGAAAATCACCGCGAGTTCACGTGTGCTTCAGTATTAGTAAACAAAACCGCGTCTCCGCCATTCATACATACCTAGGCTAACGGAACATGCAGGATTCATATTTAAATCGTCTTTTTGCGTTTTAATATTCACATACACTAGTTCATATCGCGATTCGAATTAAGTGACAGACCTTTTATTCATCCAAAAATTGACAATTCCATGACATTCCGCGCTATAGAGTAAATTCAGTTTTTATGAATGGACTCCGCCATCCTGTCCGCGTTTTCGCGGAAACCATATGACCCTAGAAATGTAAGCACACTTCAGAACATTTCGGGTTGCCCTGTGTGTTGTGTTTTAAAGAGTTGCAGGGACATCATGTCTCTCTCTGTCTCTCTCTCGCGCCCAAATGCGTTCTCAGGTACCGAAATTTGGTACCGAATGATTTAATGTGAATCGATACTCGGTAGTACCGACGCAATTCGGTCGGTACCCTTAAAAGTACCGAGTTCGGTACCCAACCCTAATGATGACAGAATTTTCATTTTTGGGTGAACTATCCATTTAACCCATGGAGTTCCCTTATATTACACAGTGCTTTCTTAGGTACACGTAAGTGCACATACTGTAAAATAAAGTGCAACCTAATCTTATTTTATCTAACAGAAAGAACTACAATAACAATCCAGAGCATCCATCTTAAGAAACACAATAAACAGATGCTGACAATGAAATAGAAACACTTGCCAGAGTTGCAGAATAAACTAGATTTTCATTTTCTAAAATACTGTATATGTGAGTAGTGCATACGCAAAACTCACAACCATGATTCCATTCTGTGTTCTGTTTAGCTGGAAGGGCATTAGTACAGTATGAGGTTGCTAAGAGCTTTTTTTGTTGTTGTTAATTAATTCAGAAGGAAAGGACCCAGTTTAAAGCAGTTAACCCCTGAAAAAAAAGTCACAAAATGATCCCTGAGGTCAAGCTCAGGTGACCCCTGACCAGGAAAATGAGGCACAGGATCGGAAATGACTCCAATCTTTGTTGGACTGGTAATGGGATGTTGAAGGGTGAAAGGTTAATGACAGTGCATGTGTGTGTTTGTACCTTTGGTTCTCAACTTTTTTGACTCAAAGGCCTCCCGATGTCCAACACAATATTAAAAGTACTTTTAAGCCATATTTTCAGTACTTTTACTGTAATATGACAAAGCTGCTTGTTTTCAAACTTTTTTATTAATAAAAATAATATTGATATACATTCTTCAGTAAAAATTTGATTATTTTAATAAATCAATAATAATTTAGTAATTAAAAGTCATCCTGCAGCCCCCATCAAAATTTGCACAAGCCCAGACTACGCCCGTTTTATTACACACTGTATATAATGTGTTATAAAGTAAGAAGCAGGGTTTTTGTAGTAAAATACAGGGCACTAAATAAGTTCTTACAGCTATAAGTGATATGAACTATTGTTTCTCACTTTACAATAAAAACATCTGTAGCAAAGATAAAGTTTCAGCTTCAATTTCAAGCTGAGTACATCAACATTCAAAATAAATCTAACAGATAAGCGGTTGTGTGAAAGGAATGTGTGCTGTGATGACCTGGACTGTGTTGTGGAGTTCCACAGGAATGACAGAAGTCCATAACAATGAGCTCACACAGTTAGAATGAAGGAATGATCTGGAAATCTATTCTCAGAAATTATGTTGATGTGCAAATCTGAGATTCTTAGCAGAGCAGTCACTCAAAGTTCAGGTTATCACAAGAAGAAAATAGTTGACTGGTTATGGGTCCATCAGACACATATTAGAGGCATTTTAGCAATATATGATCACAGACCTACAATAGAATGACTGATACATATTCAATAATTAGACTAATACTGCACTAGGCTGTTTATACCAGAAAATTATATAAAACAAAGGTTTACTGAAAAGATCACTGGTCACAGTAGACAATGTGAAAGCCTACAGTAATAGCTCTTAATATTTACTGCTGAAGTCAGTGGATTTGTTATAAAAGTTCTGCTTTGATATCTGTAGTGGTGGTGCTTTAACAGGAATGAATTTAGTAACGCAACTTCTCAGAGAAGGTTTTAGCATGCTAACACTAACACTTTGATAGCTAAAACAATCTCCCTGAGAAGCCTCTGTGTTGATGCTTTAAAAGAGGTTCATTCTAGTCAGACTAAAAAACTCCTAAAACCTGTCACTAAAATAATCACTGTTATAGCACCACCGCTACAAATATTAACACTAAAAATGCAGATAAACCCATCACTGAAACATATTTCATAGCTTTTCATAGGCCTTAAAGCTGTGTAAAAAAAACAAAACACAAAAGTTAATGTGAGCTGTTTTAGCATTCATTATTCAAAAATAGACCTTTACAAAAGCCTGTTATGTTGCCCTTTCTGTTACTCTCTCTGCCTCAGAAATTTCCACACACACATGGAATATTTTCCAGCAGGGTCCCACAGTTGGGATTCAATAGTCGTACCAAACAAGCGTCTTGAACTCAAAAAACTGAGACTGCTGCCAATCACCTCTCATCAGCACTTTAACTTCCTGCATGTGGTCATACTGTCAGGACCCAGCACTTGCTCTAAGATCTGCTTGTAGACACATGCCAAAGATAACTAGTAGATTATCATATGTTTCCCCCCTCCACCAGGTTTTGATTACCAGATCTAGTTGATATGCTGCAATAATAAGGTGTATTGAGTCAGCTTTTGGTTCTCTGTGGTCCAGTAGCAGGTCTGAGAGCTTACAGTCAGCTGATTAAACAGATTGTCTTGTGGCGCCTCTAGAGTGTTTATTTGGGTCTTGACCCATTTGGATCAGATTTTTTGGGAGCAAAAATAGACTAACACAACCCTTCCAGCATTTAGAGGAATATATTCATACACAGAGAACCACAATGCCAAACGCACATTTCCAAAACAAAAAATAAATTAAATAATTATACATTATACAGATACACTTAAACATATATTATATATCTTAATTTTGACACATATATCATATACAGTACATATAGGATGCATTAAATTAAATTACAATGTTAAAAAATATTTCATTTATTAATTTTTTTTTAATTAACACTATTTAAAGAATCCCTCAAAAAATGTATCATGGTTTCCACAAAAATATTAGGCAGCACAACTACTGTTTTAACTTTCGTTTTTTACATGAGTAATAGTAAGAATGCTATCACAGGAGTAAATTATAAATATTTTTACATTTTTATGTATTTAAAATTATTTATATTTATTTATTTATATGCTTATATTTACATTTTCTATCAAATAAATGCAGTATATACATAAAGAAAATATCTATTTTGTTCTTATATTGCATTAATAGAGGCGTAACAACCGTTGTAGCCAAGTGCATTCAAAACAATCTCAATGATAAACAATAATAATCTCTTCACTGCATTAATGTCACTGAAGAACTCCAGTAAGTTTGTGACCATATAAGAAGTTTGAGATGACCTCTCAAAGAACATTCAGGCAGAGACACGTAAATCCCATGGTATCTATGAATTTATTTGTGGATGAGCCGAGGCGCCTGTACTGAAAACGAACCCTGGATATCGCAGAATGACGTACACTGTTGTGACATCTGACGCAATGTTCAGGCGACACATAGACTGGAATCCTGGATTCATTCACTTTATATCTGAAGAGAACAGCCTTCACCATATCAAACCCTTATCACACACAAACGTTCCCAACCCACCACCTACCTTAACAGAACAAAGTTAAAACAACAAAAACCAAAGCTTTCTTTCTAAAACCTAAAATCTACAGCTGAATGTCTGTGTGAGCGTATCTGCAGGAATGAGAAGGAAGTGACATTTAAAGGTGAGGGAAAATGTTCCTCTGACATTTCTGTCAAACTCCCTTTCGGAGTTACACTGATTTGTGTGGTGAAGAAGGGGATATTTCCTGTGTCAGCTGTTTCCATCGGGGGACTTGATGATGATTTCTGAGTCATGAATGAGGGATGTAACCTTTCAGTATCTCTCGCTCACTGCTGTTATCTGTTTCTCTCTCATCATGTTTTGGTCATCTTTAACTGTCAATCAGCTGAACTGTTGAATCTCACAAAAACTGGCATGAAAAATCTCCCCCAAAATCACCCTTTCCTTTGTAAGTAGCTTATTATAAAGCCAAAATATCAATATTATTACTCGTTTCTATAGAATTCTCTAGGAAACATTTGGTTTCCCACTGGAACATCTTTAGTAATGACAAAGTGTAATAAAAATCAGCTGAATGTTCTTCAGGGATCCCATTCTTTTAAAATTGACTCTACTTTTTTGCATTACTATAAGGATAAGGATTTTTAAAAATAATTTGTACTCTTAAATAATATTTTAGAACTTGACATTACTAGTAAAATGTATATTTTTTAATGAAAATGCTACTGCCATTTAAAGATTCTATTAATTTACCTGACATCTAGAAATCACATTTTTACCTCATATAACCAGGATTTTCAAGGCCATGGCCATGATTTTTTATTTATTTTAATGCTTGTTTTATTTTAGATAATTTCAAGTAGTCTTATGGCCCCCCTTATATATAGTTTTCTTTTGAGGGTAAAATATCACCCAGACAACAGAAACTACATAAGACTGAATTTTGCTGTGCCACAATGTCACTTTCGGCCAGCCTGCTGCTTTAACTCAGGAAATGACATTTGAGTGTGTAATAGACTCAAATAAGAGCTGATCTTAAAGGGGTACTTGAGGGAAAATGACAGGTCTATAAGCACTACTGCATGTGTGTGTGTGTGTGTGTGTGTGTGTTTTATGGAGGTGAACTATGGGTTCATGCAGAATTCAAGATTGTTTACAAAGGATAAGGCAATTGTCTTTTACAAAAAAGCCCTTAACAGTTGTGTCAACAGTAAATATCTTGTGGGCTAAGGGTGTGTGTGTTGTGTAAGTGATTTAAAGCAATAGCCTCATGGCTAAATAGTTAATCCTCATCCAGTAGGGCTGTAGCTACAGATAAGAGGCAGTTAAAGCCCATCTAAAGCAGCCCAGCGGCTGAGCTATCCACTGCGTCTCGAGTGAATAAGCATCAGAAAATGCTTGAATGAGGAAGTGCATTTATTACCTGTATGAAAACGCTGACTCGACTACCATTTGATGTCGTCACTCGAACGCAGTCGTGTACTGGGATATTTCAACATTGGCTCAGGGGAATTATATCAAATTAAATCAAACCACACACACACACACACACACCTTATTATCTACACAACATAATGTTTATTCCTTAGATCCCACAGAAATATTGACATCTCAAATCACATAGTGTCTCTGCTGTCACTATACCACGCATCAGCTATTGGTGCTGAGAGAGCAGAAGTGTGATCTGATTGTGTGATGGCCACATGTGGACAACAACCACCGTCTATAAACATGAGAACAAACACACATCACAGCCATGTGCAGGGATTCTGCAGGTATACAATGTTCTTCTGCTATATTCCAATTATTAATAAATAATCTATAAAAATTATATTTTTTCAAAAATTATCAGCACTGCCAAAAGGGGCACTTTATTGGGCATTATTATAAAACCATGTTCTAACTAGGCACAATGTGACATGTTTCCAGCAAAAATTTTCAGTCAATCAGAAGTTGTTCGATGTTTGTACAGTACTGGGATTACACAACAAACACAGCAACCCAGCTTAAAGTCGTCTTTCCACTTTCTCCAACATTTGTCGAACATTCAAATCAGCAGTGAAGCCACATTATTCACCATTGTAAAAAGAAGGGATGCATTTTTGTAGGCCAATACCTGGAAACTTGCCATTTAAGCACTTGTCATTCCATCATCATGAAATAAATTGTGTTCTGAATGGGCTTTTAGTTAAATACCTGAAATAAAGACTGAGGTTAACAAATGCAATATATTCTCACATTTCGTTCTACAATATAAAATACATCATCTGTAATACACTATCAGTCAAAAGTTTTTGAACAGTAAGATTTTTAATGTTTTTTTAAATAAGTCTCTTCTGCTCACCAAGCCTGCATTTATTTGATCCAAAGTACAGAAGAAAACTGTACAATTTTAAAATATTTTTACAATTTAAAATAACTGTTTTCTATTTGAATATATTTTGAAATGTAATTTATTCCTGTGATTTCAAAGCTGAATTTTTACTCCAGTCACATGATCCTTCAGAAATCATCCTAATATTCTGATTTTCTGTTCCAGAAACATTTATTATTATTATTATTATTATTATTATTATTATTATTATTATTATTATTATGTTGCAAACAGCTGAGTAGAATTTTTTCAGGTTTCTTTGACAAATAGAAAATTCAAAAGAACAGCATTTATCTGAAATAGAAATCTTTTGTAACATTATAAATGTCTATCATCACTTTTGATCAATTTAAAGCATCCTTGCTAAAAAATTGTATTAATTTCAATAATTCAAATAGAAAATTTTAAATAGTAAAAATATTTCAAAATTTTACTGTTTTGCTGTATTTTGGATCAAATAAATGCAGGCTTGGTGAGCAGAGGAGACTTCTTTAAAAAAATAAAAAATCTTACTGTTCACAAACTTTTGACGGGTAGTGTACCCCTTGTGATTTTTTTGAAGCTTTTACTTGTCTTGAAAAAGGCCATGGCTAATAAGTGGATAAATGGGACTGCCGAACAGGTAAACACATCTACTCACTAGTCCGCTCTTTCAGCCTCGTTTCAGCATATCCAGTGCTCAAATCAGATCTAAAAACTCCAGTCTGTGGTTGGTCGGAGATACAGAAAAGGCGACTTAATTCCATAAAAATAGAAACCATGAAATCAGCAAAACCCTGTCATTTGTTGATATCATGGCTGGTTATGACATATTGCCTGCCACTTTATTGTGTTGTTTGTGGTTATAAGACAGAATAAATGGTCTATCAGCATCATTATATGGGACATATCATGGCGGAACATCAGCTTGAAGAGAACATTGCTGAGCAAGTGGGGATGTAACGATTAACCTCGAGCCAGTTGAAAATCGATTCAAATATGTGACGATTCAAATCGGTTCAGATGCTTAACAAATCGCGATACATTTAGAGGTAGGAGTTTATATGAATGTATCTCTGAGGGGAACTGACTGTCTTTAGAAAAGTTTACGTGATATTTTCTTTTCATCTTGCCTCTGAACGATGCATATTAAAGTAGTGTTCATAAGTGCAGCTCTGCTTTGTTTACAGCGGTAACCCAGGAAACGCTGTGTCACAGGTGTTCATAAGCGCCACCTGCTGGCAGAGAGTGAAATTACGTCTCATTCAGCTCGTCTGCTGTTTCTGTTTCTGCTTCCTGCAGATATTTTTATGTATAGTTTCACAAAACTGAAGTCAGACCATTCTGTTTTTGCATCAAATTTCAAAATTATACAATCTAATTTAGATTAAAAATTGCTCATTCTGCATGTACATACTGCAGTTTGGATCATGTTTAAAATGCAGTGATTGCCTCTAATTTTAAATGGAAAGAGCACAGGCAAAGCCTTAGTTTGTTTATACGAAGAGATTTATTTTTTTGTGTTATTTATTTGATTTGGTTTTTTTTTTTTTATTTCAATTTAGTTTTGTTAAATTTCAATTTCACAAAGAAACATGTAGCATTTTGTCCAAGCATATAGCCTAATGAAAGGACAAATTTTCATTTACTGTATTATTTGTCTTAAATCTCATTTTGTTAAAAAAAAATTTGCGAGAAAATTGAATCGTGAATCGAATCGAATCGTGAGTAGAGTGAATCGTTACATCCCTATGAGAAAGTCACTTAAAGTTGACTTGTTTACAGTAGGCAAGTGGAAGAAAGACACATCTTGTTGAATTTGAAGAAAACTATCTCTTTTGGGTACTGAGGATTGTTACTCTACAACATGTCCTGAGAACATCCTGAGCTTTAGCCACTATGCCACACCACCCCACCAAAGCATAATTTGAGGGTTGTGGGTGTCTGGTCATGATCTTCTGCAGCACATAACACATCATCTGTGACAGGTCTCTCAGCTGATCACTACACAGAACACCAGGCCTGACCAATGCCAAGAAACACTGAGAGATACTGAGATAGGAAAGAGGACCGGCAGGAAATTAGGAATAGGAGATAGGAAATGCTCAGAGGGCTTGACCAGAAAGTGAAGCATTGGAAAAAGACAAGAATAGCTGGAAGAAAAAAAAAATAGAGATCTGAAACCAAGAGTGGGAAAAGAAGGGGACACAAAATGTTCTGTCCTGGTTCCTCAAGGGACAAAAAGAGAAAAGACGGATTACACTGAGGGCAAAAATCTGGCACGATTAATAATGGAAAATCTGATTAGCTGGCTGGCAAACAAAAATGGCAGCCCAGGGCAATGTGCGTGTGTGAACTCACTATATCTTCAGGAAAAAAAGAGGAAACAGAGGCCAGCAAGAATGCCAAAGGAACAAAATAAATTCATCCTCACACACAGCACACAAAGTCTCTTTATATCAGTCACATACATACTTGAAAAATTCAACAAGTACAGTTGGAACCAAATATATCAATTATGGGTCTCACAATATAGAAGTATTGACTATAACAGTGATATCATCAGAAAAAGCAGATCAACAGTTATTTTTGCACGCTTCTGTACCATTATGAAAACAACATTTCTATCTGTCTCCCTACACTTATATTTTTAGTGTGATTCAATAAATTTGACTAAAAGCATTTTTCTTAATTCAAAATTTGGCCACAACAATCTAAATTGATATTGTGACAGCTCTAATATGAATATAAATATAAACAGAGTTTAAATATAAAGTATGTATAACTAATTAGAATATTAAAATCTAAATATAAAAATAAGGCACAAAAATGGTAATGATCAGGTGCACTGATTCAAAATGCATATATAAAAAAATAAGTAGTATCAACATACAACGTTCAAAAATGAAACTGATGATACAAATGAACATGATGAAAATCTGAGGACCTTGATGAAATATATTAGAATATAACGAAAGTTATAATTATTTACAAGTAAACAGTTTAAAAGTGCCCAAAAAAGTGAAAGTGCACTTGGTGTGTCGACTGTTCTTGCTCTATACTCGTGTGTACTGATATGAAATCTTTGGGACACAAACAGGAGAGATCAACTGCTTTTATCCACCAAGCCTTCATACCAATATCATCTGCTATTCATGAAGAGAGAGAGGGACAGGAATGCTCTCTGGCTTCATTGTGTCACTTCTGAATCAATCATCTCTGGTATTCAAAAAGGCACTTGGTCCAAATGTGCTCTCATGGGTTCTGTGTTTCCTATAGAAACTCATACATTGGGGTTCAGACATCCCACTCTTTTCTTAGCTCTTTTGTACATAAACACATACTATACGTGATAAAACACCCCCGTGGGTGAACCATTTCAGGCTGGAATATCAGATATCTTGCACTTGATCAGATCCAAAAATATAATTTGAAACAAAAGCAGAACAAAAAAGAGAGTAAAGGAGGAGCTGGGACTGCAAACCACCATCCGAGTAAAAAGCAGCATTGCAGAACCTATGCAACTAGGGATGCGCCAATTCTAAACTCATATCAGGTATCAGCTCTGGTTGCGTTTGGTTATGACAATCAGCTCGGTAAAACTATCTCCAAGATCATTGAGTGTTCCCATTATTATACTTGATTTGTAGATAAATGTCTATGAGTTTGCCTAAAATGACTTTATCTTGCTGGAGTTTATCATGTTACTTGGTACTGGGTGTCTGTTAAAACATGCTTTTAATGCACACAGTAACTGAAATTTAAAACTGTTAAAAGAACTGGCTCACTAAACTGTTGCACAGATATAATACATTACGCATCAATATCTCTTCACTTGATACTTTGAACCAATACTGAACCACAGGTATCAGAATCGGTATCGGATGCGAAAAGGCAGACTGGAGCATCCCAACATGCAGCGACACTTTGAAACAAAGGAATACCATGAACAAACTGTGTGAAGCTGAAAGGGACAGTAGAAATCAGGTAAAGAGAATCCGTTCATTTACACAGCAAAAACAACACAAATATGAATTCAAAAACCCTGGACTCTACTTTTTTCAAAAGAAAAGTCCAAAATTTACTAGGTAATTACTAGGAAATAATGCAAAATAATGCAATAATGCATGACTTTCATGACCTGTACATAACCAATGCATTTTATCAATTTACTCACCATTGGCATGTACATGAAATATTGAATTTTGAGCCTGAATGTACAAATAGAGCATTACTGGAAGGGCGAGAGAAGGTTTTGTGTGGATGGAGGATGTGTATGAGATGAGGTGGGTTCCCTGGGGGTCTCCAGAGCAGCGTGTGGGGGCAGGGCTGCGCGTGGAGAGTACATCGCCCCTCTCTGATTTATGTTTTCGACATGCTGACATATTGTTTTATTGGACCACCTGCCATCATTCTTTCTTTGTTCTCATGTTCTTGTGATTTCTGTTGGGGAAAAAAACTGCCAGCTGTAATCTCTGATTAAATACTCTCCACCCAAACAATGCTGCTGTTCTTTCTTTCTGGCTGTTGTTTCTGTCATAGACTTCAGGAATACATTTGCTCAGGTACATAGTTTTTGCCCCGCAGCAAAAAGACAACATACTGTCAGAATGCTGCACAAAAAAAAAAAAAAAAAAAAAAGAAGCGTACAGATGCCATGAAATTTGATGAATGTAATTTTTGATGCATTTTCTTTTAAGTTAGATCTAACTTTTAGCTGTGTGAAAAAAGTGAAGTTTAGTTAACTTTCTAGAGTATACTGGCATAAATTTGGCCTCAAAATGAATGATTTTGCAGGGTCTTCAATGTTCAAACTGAAAACAACAAAGCTCAATCAATGCATGTCAATGATATGTGCATGTTCTCTCTCAGAGAGGTGGCATAACTAGACTTAAGGTTATGTAATGCTTCATATAGATGATGTGTGATGAGGATGATGTAACTCCACACCACAGGAAGCTGTGTTAACATCTCTCTGAATGTGAGGGAGCTCTGCTCTGTTGAGGAGATGCTGGTGCTTTATGCTTTAATAAATTTAGATTCAGCGTAAAGATAAATTTCACACTGTGACTGACTGATTTTCTTCCCTTGCCTTCCAACAATATTAACAAAAAATGTGTGTAGCAATTTGCAATTCTTCAATACAAAACAGAATTAAGGCATAATGTGGAACGATTTCTCGATACAAGTCAATTTATCCGCAACAGACTAGAGCAAACTCAGAGGAGTAGAGGATCTTTCTCCGAGACCATGACAGACTAGACTACTACAGACAATGTAGACATTGGGTCATGAAGACATTGCTTGGTACACTTTTATAAGTGTACAGCCAATGCATTATTCATGACCAAAGCACTGTTATGGAATATATAAATTACAGCTTAGAAACACCAAGAACCCAATCAAACAAATGAGACAAAAATATTTTCAAAAATATTTTATTTATTGAGAAAAATGATCCATTGTTACATATCTGTGCGTTGCAAAAGTATGTGAATCTTTGCTTTCAGTATCTGGTGTGACCCCATTTTTCAGCAATAACTGCAGGTAAAGTTTCTTTCAACTGCTGATCAGTCCTGCACAACATCTTGTAGGACTTTCAGCCCATTCCTCAGTACAGAACCACTTCAACTCTGTGATGTTGGTGGGTTTCCTCCTTTGAACTGCTTGCTTCAGCTCCTTCCACAACATTTCAATTGGATTAAGGTCCAGACTTTGACTCGGCCATTCCAAAACATTAACTTTGTTCTTCTTTAACCATTCTTTGGTAAAACGACTTGTATGCTTGGGGTCGTTGTCTTGCTGCATGGCCCACTTTCTCTTGAGACTCAGTTCTGGGACAGATGTCCTGATATTTTCCTTTAGAATTTGCTGGTATAATTCAGAATTCATTGTTCCATCAATGATGGCAAGTCGTCCTGGCCCAGATGCAGCAAAACAGGCCCAAACCATGATACTACCACCACCATGTTTCACAGATGGGATAGGTTTCTTATGCTGGAATGCAGTGTTTTTTCTTTTTTTTCCCAAATGTAAGGCTGTTCATTTAAAACAAAAAGTTCTATTTTGGTCTCATCGGTCCACAAAACATTTCTCCAATAGCCCTCTGGCTTGTCCACATGATCTTTAGCAAACTGCAGATGGGCAGCAATTCTTTTTGGAGAGCAGTGGCTTTCTTCGTGCCACTTTAGAGATGGTTTTATGACCTTTTCTAGCTTGATGAGCAACAGCAACTCTTTTTCTGAGGTCCTCAGAGAACTCCTTTGTTCGTGCCGTGATTCACTTCCACAAACATGATCAAACTTTGATAGATCTCTGTTCTTTAAATTAAACAGGGCAGGCAAACACCTGATAGTCATCCCACTGTTTGAAAACACCTCTGAACAGATGGACTCTAATTTCACCTTCAAATTACCAACTAATCCTAGAGATTCACATACTTTTGCAATGCACAGATGTGTAACAATGGATCATTTTGTCCAGAAAATTTTGTCGTCTCATTTGTTTGATTGGGTTCTCTTTGTCTACTTTCAGGACTTGTGACAAATTTAGGCTTTTGTTCACATTAAAACATTGATCAATGCACATACACAGAGCCAATCAAATTTGCCAACTGGAAGCTCAAATGTGTTCCTAGACAAAAAACCCAGAACCTTGTTAGTGATGTAGAGGTGATATAAGAGTTGGGAAAATGGAGTGAACTCAATGAACTCATTGTTGTTCTACTCCTTAGCTCCATAATGCCCTTGAGCGTCACTGTTTTGAGCTCTCTGAGCCTTGAATATTTGAGTTGTGAAAGAGATTGAAAAAGAAACCGAGAGAGGAAATGTATTTCTAGAACACAGAGAGGAATCATCCTATAGTGAACCATTGTTCTGTTTCTCAAGAACTAAGTGAATAAAATAAGTCAATAAATACTAAATCTGATTAGACTTTCCAAAGAAAGACTAAGATCAACACAAGCTGGCAGGCTTGTGAATTTTGGTGAATTTCAGCTAAATTAAGAGGTTTTCACTGGGGCTTTGTGTTCCACTTCCTGTCTAAACATGACCCAATTATATCCGATCCTCACTGCTAAATTCTGCTTTTATAGCCAGATCACTGCAGACTGAAATCAAGAAGGAAAAGCCTTCATTTCAGTAATCGGTAAACCTGGAATTAGTTAACTAAAAGAGGTCAGGTTACAGAAAACAGTCTATAAACACATGAATTAACCTGAAAATAGATTAAACAGTGATTTTAATAGAATGGACAGAAATAACTGCAGGAGAATAAATGTAATTAGTGGTGAATTCACTATTAGCGATGTGTTGTTTGGTGATGCAAAGAGCGAAAACTAGACAATGGAACAACGGTATGGCCAAAGAAGCAAAAATAACGGTTAAAGCCTAAAAGCCAGAAGACAGTCAAAAACAAAAAATGAGTATAAACATCAACACACAAGGTGAAAAGATTTGATGATACAGAAAATACTGAGTAGTGATGCCCAAGTCACCGCTTTTTTGATGGACTCGAACACATACTGTCGCAAATAGACAGCCACTAGCATCAGCTGGACTGGCAAACTGATGCCATTTATATGCAACAAATCTGTCCCACCAATTTGTTACTATGTGCACCCTACAGCGAGTTTGTGTGTGTGAGCATATGTATCTGCGGGCGCCATAAAACACCCATCTGTCAAGGTTGATGGATTCAGGGGCCTCTGGGGATTGTAGGATGTTTGAGGGAAAGAGAGAGAAACAGAGGTGACATGACATATTACAAAAAAACCTGACGGATGGAGTGGTTATGATTAATGACTGTCCATAGTATTCAGATTACAATACGCTCCATGCATGCATGCACAGCCACTGGAAAACAATAACGTTGCATGGATCTATGCTCAACCATATCCACACAAAGACAACCCAAAGATGCCAAAACCAAGAAATCAGGCCTGACAGACCAGTTTTTTATTTACTTTGTAACATAAACCAGATCAGGATATAAAATGACACCAGACCTCCATGGCTAACCGCAAATCTTTCTAGGAAGACAAACAAAGTAAATTCTCTTCATGGCTGATGAACCTTTTGCTGAAGGTGTTGCGAACAAGCTCAGGGCTTAATCTATTCTAATACACGTCATCTGGAACCAGGCTGCCAGAAAGCTGTTTTCTCACACAATTATGTTTTGAGAAGGTGTGGGTTTGTGGAGACACCTCAAAGCGCAAAGAGAGTCAGTGGGAAGTACGGGACCAGGAGAGAGCTGTTGGCTGTTGTTTTTCTCCGTAGGGAGCTCTAGAGGGGTTCAGGGTGAGAGGAGGTTCTGTTCTGAATGGGTTTGTTGCAGTTCGAGTTACAGGGAATGAGAAAACTGCCTCAAATAGGACATGATGTCCTGTTCTACCAGCACATGGACAATGAGATTAGAGGCTTTTGAGGCATGAACTCTTCCACAGTTACAACATACTTTGGCCTTAAATACTATGTACTGTACTTACATTTAAATTAATCATTTGATAATACACTTATTGTGTACATACATATTTTTACATTTTACTTATATTTTTAAAATACCTGCATGTAATTACATTTATAATTGCACTGTCGCCCCATGACTTAAACCTTAATCCACCCTTAAACCTACCCATACCACCAAACCTGTGCCTAACCTTACACATATCCCACCTCAAGAGCAGAAAATGTTTTGCAATACAATATGAACACAATAAGTACATTGTACTTATTTTTTGATGTAAGTAAATAGTAGTTAAGGCCATCTAATATAAAGCGTGACCGAACATACTATTAAAAGACTTTTTAACGGTGGTGGTAGTCAAAAGTGGTCTAACACTGTTCCAGACTGTTCCAGTCCAATTTAGTTATTGATCATACATATAATCTTAATGTAAAAGTCCTTCACCAGTGCACAAAAAAGGTTCACAAATCAGGTTTACAAATCAATATCTATTCAGCATTCAATAACCTGGTCAATAAATAGCCTAAACCATGAGGAAGCAGGATAGATAGTACTATTGTGATAATATCATTATTAATAATAATTATTATTGTTGTTGCATTACTCCTAAACATTAGATGAAGATGATACTAATTCTATTAGTTCTGTAAGATTAAAATTAAAATATTTAAATCATGATATCAATAAATACCCAGATTACTGTTTAAAAGTTTGTGGTAACTACGATTATTATAATTATTTTTTAAATATTTAGCAATACATTGATCAACCATTGCAGTAAAGACATGTATAATGCAGCAAAAGATTTATATTTCAAATAAATGCTGTTCTTTTGAAGTTCCTATTCATACCAGATTCATTAAATCTGACCGGTTTCCACAAAAGTATTAAGCAGCACAAATGTTTTAAACATTGATTAGAAATGTTTCTAATGTCTTAAAAAACTACATTAAGAAAATACATAGCATTCACTAACATTAATAAATGATGTCAGGGAATAATAAAATGCTATTATAGTGTAAGATATGGCTCCCTTTAAACCACATATGTATGAAAGAGTGCATTGTGTTGACAAAGCATAGCATTAGTTGCCTTACAGGGAGTAGAGGGGGATACAACCCCACCCAGAGAGATCATTATAACTCAAGGAGTTTCCACAAGGACATTCAACACAACACTTCACAGCCAAAGAGCTGAAAACACAAGAAAAGACCATAAGATACTGACTAAAGGGGGAGAGATAAAGCGAAAGCGAGGCATGAAGAGAAAGAGGACTCCCTGAGGGAGAGAGGAGGAGGCTGGTGAGGAGAGGAGTAAAGCATAAAAGCAATCTTACACACTTCCTGCCTGCGAAATGCTGCGGTTGTCGTCTATGGCATTATATAACAAGCCACTACAGAGAAAAGCAAAACATCATATCGCTATCTACATCGATGTAACACTCTCAGGTCACTGTGTTTGGTATGATGTAAGTGTTTAGAAAGTTAGACGATGAACTTTTCACTAGTTTTCATGCTAGTTCTGGTACTTTGGAATAGCATACAAATTGGTACATTACAAAATCCAAATAACTCTTTATAAAGCATTAAAAGCACAAATACATATAGATTTTTCTTCTTCTTCTTCTCCAGAGAACAATTAAATATGTTAGATAAACTTCATTTAACAAAATGAAAACAGATATTTTACACCTTATTCATGGAAAGCATCAGCATGACAGGAAAATGTTAATCACTTTAAGCAACATGTCTTTTCAATCAAGTTTACTAAAGCTTAATTTGACAGAATATGTGAGTGTTTGAACTTGATTTGATGTAGTGACAGATATTGATTAGCTTTCCATCAGAAGAACTGACCGGTTCACTCTCAACAAAAGGGGAACAGCACTTAAAAGCTCTTTAATGGACAATAACAAACGAAACCCCCAGAGGTCAAAGATCAACTCCCAGTGGTCCCAAGCCAAGCAGATATGCTGAAATAAAAGGCCTGAGTGATATTAATGGATCACACCAGCTTCTGACTCAATCAGGATGATCCTGTGGCTTTGAGTAACACCATGTCTTAACCAGGCAGGACAAGCATCAATGGAGATTTCACAGTGACAGCAACAAAGCCATCCATTGAGCTGTGATGCACAGACTGTTCTGATTAGCTGTCATTTTGTTGATTTGCACAGTATTGTGGTTTCAGTGTGGGCAGAAAAATGACTTAATACTAGAAATTTGGTGAGGAATGTAGATGTAGATCTAGTGACTGTGATCATCTTACCAACAACACACACAGTATTTTAACTACTGACTCAATCTTATAAAACAACCCTCATTTTAGACATGAATCATGATCATGTTGCTTTGTGGACGTGAATACATGAATATAAGTTTTCCCATCTCCCTATAAACATGACTGTAGTACCAGGGTCCATTAAAAGCAGAAGGGAGTTGCTACAATGTGACCATTTAAGGATTTTTACATGTAGGAGCCAGAAAGTTGTTAAATAAATCAGGATCTCTCCAGGGAGGGAAGGGAAACATTTTGGCTCCGTCCACCTCAACCAGAGAAGTTAAGAAAACAGACGCTCAGAGGGAAAGATTTAAACAGAAGATCAGGCTCAGATACTCACGACAGCAACACAATCACAGTATTACATAATCGAAATGATAGAGACTGATTAGTTTTGAGGACTGTGTGTTTTAGAGCATAAGATGGTCCAGATGTTGACCTAGCCCTTAATATCACTGATCACAGGCAAGTCAGTCAGTATAATGTAACAAAGTGCCTGGCATGAATTTAATATTATCCTAAACACATGAATGACAATGATTTAACTCTCTGTAATTCTACCTTTATTTTCATTCCTTTTGGCCAGCTTTTTGCAGAATAATATCGTACATAAATAATAAAGTAGCTGTCTTAGTTTCACAAATCAAATCAGACAGAAATACTGGGTAAAATATTAATTTACTGCATGTTAAGAATATATAAAAGATTCACTGTTTTCTATTTGCTGTTGTAAATGTCATGTTGATGTTGTTAGTGATGCTTACTGTATGTACCTAACATTAGAATAAATGTCTTTATAAAAAAAAAGAAAATAAATTAACAATAAAAAATTATAACACACTACCGTTCAAAAGTTTGTGGTCTATATATATATATATATATATATATATAATAAGTGGTCAGTATATATATATATATATATATATATAATAAAAGAAAAAAAAAATATATATATACATTTTTTTTTTCTTTTATTATTTTCATTTCCAGTATTTTTTGAAAGAAATTAATACCTTTATTCAGCAAGAATGCATTAAATTAATCAAAAGTGAACATTTAAAAAAAAAAATGCTGTTCTTTTTAAACTTTTTATACAAAGAATCCTAAAATAATAATAATAATAATAATAAATGCTTCTTAAGCACCAAATCCGCATATTACAATGATTTCTGAAGGATCATGTGACACTGAACAATGGAGTAATGACTGCTGAAAATTTGCCATCACAGGAATAAATTACATTTTATTTACACTCTTAAAAATAAAGGTGCTTCACGATGCCATAGAAGAACCTTTTTTGTCTAAATGGTTTCATAAAGAACCTTTAACATCTGAAGAAACTTTCTGTTTCACAAAAGGTTCTTTGCGGCAACACACAACAAATCTTTAGTAAAATGGTGGTATATTTCACTACTACACCTTTCCATACATGATTACATGTTTCTCTGTAGCAGGTGTTTGAGCACACAGCCATTATCACATTAGAGGGCTGTGATGAGGTTTAGAGAAGGCCAGCGGACAGGTGCAGTATGACTTTAATTAAACCTGATGAAGTCCTCAAAGTATCTC
Organism: Tor tambroides; assembly: GCA_021397915.2. Lineage (NCBI taxonomy): Eukaryota > Metazoa > Chordata > Actinopteri > Cypriniformes > Cyprinidae > Tor > Tor tambroides. Next base: position 124,157 of record JAFVLL020018626.1, on the reverse strand, counting down.
ATTTCTCTCTGAGTGATGTATCTTTCCCAGAGTACTGCTGCCTACTCCACTCATTACCCCTCTCATACTGTACTGTGTGTGCATGTGCCATCATTATATCCACAGCACAACATATCATTCCACAGCTACATTCATGTCAACTGTTGCAAAAATGTGCTGCTTGTGGTGTTAGACCCTTAAAAAGAAGTCCTGAACCAAATGAACCGGATGCAGAAAGTTTCAAGGTCACACACTGAATTAAGCATATACAGTATATTACAGACCTGAAGGGTTGATGGAATGTCTCAGTAATAACCTGTATACAGACCCTCAAATGAATCTAAATACGATTCTGTATCGACCTGCACACTGCACAAAATCTCTTCTCACCACCAAGAAGAGAAACTTCTTAAACACGCTCTTTAAACTCACTTAAACTCAAACAAGGCCTCTCAGATGCACAGAAAGAAGTGACTTTAGTTTCAGAAGAGGCTTGTCCTCCAATCCAGGAAGGAAGGTATTAACTAGAAGGCCAAGCAACCAAATATCTCTTTAAAATATACTTTACACCATAGGAGAGAGTTAAACGGGCCATAGGTCACACATACTAAAGGGTGAGTGTGAAGTGGACCTCTATAAGAGCAGCTGTGCCCTTCTCACTTTGAAGACTTGGTTTCTATTACGAGGGAATATAAGATGGTTGTTTGGCAGACTGTGCTGCTTCCCTCAACAGTGAAACACTGTGAAATATTCTGCAAAAGCTCATGTGCTCCAACATACTGGCCTACGATTTTAAGAAACACCTTTTTAAAATAAATATTGTAATATATTTGAAAATCTCAATATTGTCAATAATCAGATTCAATATACATAATCTTGGGTTCAATCCATTTTAATTAAAAATGGATTCAGAAATATCATTGATGTAATATATTGATGTAATTCTATCTGTTCTAAAGCCAAATATAGTGCAAAAGAGAGAGTGTCTCTATTAGATTGCGGCCAGGAAAAGTTACTTAACGCGTTACATTACAAAAAATACTACTGATGTAGCATAATTAAATACTTTTATACTGAATAATGCAATATTGTAACATCACTTTCAAAAGTAATGTACTGCAACACACAATATTCAAACTAAAATCCACTCATTTCCTAAAGGCTTGTTTAGTTTCTTTGCACCCTCATTGGCGTAAAGCATCTCCGAGAGATCTCTATTCCCAAAAGACCATAACTATGAGTCCCTCTTTGTCTGTAAAAGCAGTGCCGTGTGTGCGCGTTTAGCTCGTTGTGGTAACGTGTGTATATGACACACGCACACACCACATTCTCTGTGAAAACAGAGAATTATCTCTTGCGCTGTTAATTCACCTCTGGCTACGATCCCGAGAGAATAACATCAACACAAAACAGAAATAAACCTCCAGTGCAATTAAATCCACCTCATTTTTAGTCCCCATAAGCTGCCCTAGATTTAAAAGAAGAAGAAAACGAATGCAATACTTTTAGAACAAATTTGACCCTGGTTTTTTAATTGTAAAGCTTTGCAAAACAAGACAAAATGGCTTGATAATGACAGTAAAACAATAGCATTAGCGGCTAACGTGGTTGTCGCAACAATAAATGTCAATAAAAGATTTATTACAGTAAAATAAAAAAGACACGTTTACAGTCTTTTTTGGAGTGGGTCTGTTCAAAACTTCTTCCTGAAAGAGAATTTTTGGGCTTGCGTTGATACAAGTCCTGATAACCGTTTCTAACGTCAGCCACATAGCGCAAACACACTGATCTCAACACACATACTCTCACTTCAGTTTAACTGGGGCATTTCCCACATATGTGAAGTGAAAGAAATGTAAACCACAGGTTCTCAGGCTGTAAAGTTGCCCATGCCAAAAATACAGCACCACAACACACCATCTGCAGAGCACACGCTCAAACCAGACAACAATAAAATGACTCATCAGGAAACCACTACAATTTAAGTCTGACCTTTTGTGGTCTAAACCAGTCTGGTGGGGTCTACTCACAGATCTGAGTGTTTGCTCACATATTGTGGTTCAGCAATGTGCTTATCTCTTTGACCTACCTGTACTTGTCCCTTTCCCATGATCTTGTCCACAATCTCATTATCGTCCTTATTGAGCTTTGACTTGTCGTAACACTTCTCGTAGCACAGGATCCGCAGACACTGAGAGCCCTCCAGCTCTATTTCGAACTCCTATAGGAGAACAAATGAATTAATGACAGATACACGATGGTGACTTTTGTTTATTATAATGATACACTTTTAAAGAGCTGACCTCGTTCCACTGTGGTTCTGTTGTGTCTCTGAACACACGCGTTTTGGCTTTGCTGACAAAGTAACCAAAAGAGTCCACCTCCAGCGTACAGTACAGATCTACAGAGAACACACAATAATGATCTCATGAGAAAAAAAAAAACATTTATAAAAAAGGCAATTCAGAACCTGTTGTTACATACACACGCCTGCAAAACATAAAAGTTGAATTCCATATCAATGTGCTACGTTGCTTTGATGTTTAACACCAATAAACAACCAACAGTAAGATGATCTATTCTAGTAGTTGGCAACAGAATTATTTATTTTATTTTTTTATTTAAAAATCAGAAATTGACACTCATAATTGATAATATGTAATGTTATATAATATATTTAATTTTATTTATATTTTATATTAATATCACTACTACTACTACTTACAAAAAAGTAATCAATATACGCATCGTTCTAAAATTTGGGGTCAGAATTTTTTTAATTAATAGTTTTATTCAGCAAGAATGCATTAAATTGATCAGTAAAGACATTTATATTGTCACAAAAATTACTATTTCAAATGAATGCTGTTTTTTTTTTTACTTTCATTAAATAATCCTGAAAAAAGTAGTATCACAGTTTCCATAAAAAAAAAAAAAATTTCAACATTGATAAGAAATGTTTCTACAGCACCGAATCAGCATATTAGAATGATTTCTGAAGGACTGGAGTAATGATGCTGAAAATTAAGCTGTCATCACAGGAATAAATTACATTTTTTATATATTTAAATGGAAAACAGTTATTTTAATTTGTAATAATAGTTTAGAATATTATTATTTTATTGCCTTTTTGGCAAATAAAATAAATGCATAGGAGACTTTTTTAAACATTTAAAAATCTAATAAATTGCTGTTGCTAAATGCAATAAGCCATACAAAATCCATACACTGTTAAGGGGGTTTTAGGAATTAAAAATATGAAAAACACTCCTTACCAATCACTGTAATATAAAGCCTCTCAGAGTTTACTGCTTTAATATTGATATAAATTTAGCACTCTAGCTTAGTGCAGTTAAAGAAAATTGTAGCCTCAGTATGATTAATTTCTGTGTTAATTAATCAAGGCATATAAGTGTAGCTCTAACACTTCATGGTTCACTGTGTAGACACGGTGTCAGCATTTAAAACCTTAAATGATTTTTCCACCCTGCTGGTCTACCATCTATTTTCAAATACATCCATTCGTGTCAGTAACAAAACACAATACAGTGATGGTCATGATTCTCATACACACACACACAAACACACACCCACCCACCCACCCACCCACCCACGAACAGAGCACTTGTCTTATCTATCTGTCTATGTGTCTCACAGCAACACGCCTCACATGCTCACACACTTCTCTAATAGCAAATGAAGTTTATCACATTGCTATAGTGTGTGTGGCCAACTGACAGCTTGATGGATTACAGCACGCCATGACCTCTGACCTCTGCAATGCGTGGGGTGCATTGTTGAGACAGGAGAGAAATGAGGTGATGTTCAATTAGTATGGAAGTGGTGTCACACAAGAGCGCTCGGCTTCAAAACACACCGTGGGGCTTGTGAGCGTGACTTTAACACGAGTGTGCAGTCAATCAGGCCACTGGTAATTGGTAGTGTGGTGTGTAATGTGTATGTTAATAAATGTGGGGTGGGTGTGTTGCTTTATAATGAAGCTGTATTTGCACACATACACACCAGCTGTGTCAGCACACGTCTTCAGCTCATGCCAAAACGATCATATTAATGAGATGACACCACAATGTCACCAGTGGGAATTTTGGGATTTTCTTTGAGGCCGGCTTTTCGATTTGGGGGCAATTCAGTTAACAATGATTTAAAATGTCTTCTCTTAAAATATACTTTCAGTAAGTGGCATTTCCATTCATCACACAAAAAGTATTCTCGTAGCGTCATAACATTAAGGTTGAACCACTGATGTTACATAGACTATTTTATCAATGTCCTTACTACCTTTCTGTGCCTTGAATGTGGTAGTTGCGTTGTTGTCTATGCAGGATCTGAAAGCTCTCAGATTTCATCAAAAATCTCTTAATTTGTGTTCTGAAGATGAACGAAGGTCTTATGGGTTTGAAACGACATGATGGTAATGAGAGTAATTAATGACAGTATTTTCATTTTTACATGGATTAAAGCAAAAAAAATCTTTTGACTGAAAATTTTTCCTCGGCCAAACCCCATTCCACAGCCATACCTGTCACACACCCAGTTTAAGAGCCGTGTTTTTCTTCTTGTAATTAGGAGCGCTTGTCCTTCTAATTTAGGAGCACCTTCTAATCAATAATAAAACAATTCTGATAAAAAAAATTTGCCTTCTTAATACAAGGTGACATTTGACTCAAAGTGATTTACAGGGGCATTTTCTTTTACCTTTGTAAATGCATTTTTCTAATTTTATTAAATGTATGCAGTGTTTCCTCTAGGATATTTTCCAGTTGTGGTGGCAGGACTATTTCCCATGGACCATGCCCCCTCCCCACCCAAGAATCACTAGAATGATTTTTGAAGGACTGAGCACGATGCTGAAAATTAAGTCATCGTTATAACAATACATTTTTTATATTTAAATGGAAAACAGTTATTTTAATTTGTGTTAATAAGTTGAATATTATTATTTTATTGCCTTTGGCAATAAAATAAATGCATAGATGAGAGGGATTTAATGGACTATATAGTACAAACACAGTTTGAAACTGAGAGACTATCGGTTGAAGGTACTCAAGCATTAGAAGATAGGGAATGGGAAATGCTTAGAAGTTAAAAAAAAAATTGAGCTTCTTCAATGTGAGCAGGAAGGCAATTTGAACTGAGGAAGTTAGAGTATGCACGTGAGAGTGAGCGTGAACATAGGCAGTATGAGATGAGGAGGTTAGAACTTGAACTGGAAGTAAAAAAAGCTGAAGCTTCAAAATCCATTCAGGTTGTGCATTCTTCTTTTGATGTTGGTCGAAACATTAAGATGGTGCCCCCATTTTGTGAACGTGATGTAGACAAGTATTTTGCTCATTTTGAAAGAGTTGCTTCTTCTTTAAAGTGGCCAGAAGAAGTCTGGACTCTACTTCTGCAGTGTGTTCTGACGGGGAAGGCTCAGGAAGTGTTTTCTTCTCTTTCTGAAGAAGAGAGCGTTGATTTCAACCAAGTTAAAACAGCTATTTTAAGAGCGTATGAGTTAGTACCAGAGGCTTATCGCCAACGATTTCGGGGTTATAAAAAACATGAAAGACAAACATATGTTGAATTTGCTCGGGAAAAAGAGATTACGTTTACAAGGTGGTGTCAGTCGCAGAAAGTAGAAACCTTGAACCAGTTAAGGGAATTAATTCTTGTGGAAGAATTTAAAAATTGTGTACCAGGGTCTGTGTCTACTTATTTGAATGAGCAGAAGGCTCTTACATTAGCTAATGCAGCTGTGTTGGCTGATGAATTTGTTCTGACTCGCAGTTTCTTTTTCCGATAGAGGTTCAAGTGATCAGAGTAGGAAGTTATTTCGAAATCGTTGGACGCCTCCAGTGAGTACATCGAATACAGTGTCAGGTATGCCCCCTGTGTCTCAGAATTTTTCATCAGATAAGAAGGGTAAGGTGATCTGCTTTTACTGTCACAAAGTGGGGCATAAAATATCAGAATGTAACGCTTTAAAGAAGTCTGCTAAGCCAGTTGGATTGGTTGGACTTGAATCGTTGGAGATTCATGCTCACCAATATAATTCTGAGATTAGGAAGGGGATCTCTAAACAGGTAGATGAGGGGGATAATTGTACTGAGTATGCTCCGTTTATTACCAACGGTTTTGTGTCTTTGCCAGGACAAGAAGGAAAAGTTTCTTTGAGGATCCTGAGAGACACTGGAGCTTCTCAGTCGTTTTTGTTAGAGGGAGTTCTTCCACTCTCCGGTCAGACTGCGACTGGGAAGGATGTATTGATTAGGGGGATAGAAATGACCTTTTTAAAAGTTCCCTTACATAAGGTACATCTTATCTCTGATCTTGTAACTGGTGATGTGATTGTGGGAGTACGGTCTTCCCTTCCTGTGCCAGGGGTTTCTTTTATCCTGGGGAACGATCTTGCTCAGGGAAATGTCTGGGGAACATTAAAAGCTGTACCATCTACTGTTGTAGTTTCCTTACCAATGTCTGCAGATGTTCCTGATGAATGTGGTCAGAAATTTCCCCATGTGTTTCCTTCCTGTGCTGTTACCCGAGCCAGAGGAAAACAACTTAAAGCCGACCGATTGTGTGAAGGTGAAGTTTCTTTACATCCTGAGGTAACTATGGAGAAAGGGCTACCCGTTCATTTGGAGGATGATGTGGATGGGTCTAGTTTTGTTCCCTTAAAACAGGTTGATGGTGAGACAGTTGAAGGGGAACCACTTGGTATGACCTTGGCAGATAATATTTCAGATTCATCTGTTTTCTTTTCTGAGGAGTCTGTCTCTCGGGAGAAAGCTGTATCAGAGGATTTTTTATCCTCTATGTTTCATGTCTCTAGGGAGGACATGATTCAAGAACAGTTAGCTGATGTAACTCTTAAACCTTTGTTTTCAATGGTTTGTACTGAGGGGGATATTGAGACTCAGTTACCCTCTTGCTACTTCCTGAATGGTGGAATGTTGCTTAGACGGTGGGTCAGTGAATCTGAACCTATTACTAAGGTTTATGTTCAAGTGGTAGTTCCTCTTAAATTCAGGCAGTCTGTGATTGGGTTAGCACATGATGGAGTGGCTGGACATATGGGAGTGAGGAAAACATATGATCGATTGCAACGTAGGTTCTTTTGGCCTGGTTTAAAAAGAGACGTGGCAAAGTTTATTCAAACTTGTCATGTGTGCCAACTCACTGGTAAGCCAAACCAGAAAATTCCTGTGGCTCCTCTCCAACCTATTCCAGCTATATCAAAACCATTTGAGTATTTGCTGGTTGATTGTGTAGGTCCTTTACCTAGGTCAAAGACTGGTCATTTGTATCTACTTACCGTTATGTGTTTATCTACCCGGTATCCAGCTGCATATCCTGTCAGGTCCATCACTACAAAATCTATTCTAAAAGCTTTAACTTCCTTTATGTCAACATTTGGCATTCCTAGAGTTATCCAATCTGACCAAGGCTCTAATTTTATGAGCCGTCAGTTTGCTAAGGCTTTGCAACAATTGAAAATCAGTCATAATATTTCCAGTGCATATCACCCTCAGAGCCAAGGGGCCCTCGAAAGATTTCATCAGACCCTGAAGTCATTGCTACGATCATACTGTGTAGAGCTTGGTTCCGATTGGGAGGAGGGGCTGCCTTGGTTGCTCATGGGAGTTAGAGAGGTTACTCAGGAGAGTATTGGATTTAGTCCAAATGATCTGGTATTTGGTCATGAAGTTCGTGGTCCCACTGCGGTTCTAGCTGATAACTGGATTCCTTCTGAACCTTCCCAAAATGTTTTGGATTTTGTGAGTGGTTTTCGATATCGGCTGCATGAGGCTCGAGCAATTGCTCAGAGAAAACTGGGGAAGTCACAATGTAAGATGGAGAGGTGGTTTAACAAACGAGCAGTGGCTCGGAAATTTCAGGTTGGAGACCAAGTACTAGCTTTGTTGCCACTTGTAAGTAATCCTTTTCAAGCCCGTTTTGCAGGTCCTTATCCGGTCCTCAAATGTCTTTCTGGACAGAATTATCTTTTGAAAACCCCAGAACGACGCAAGGGAGTACAGGTTTGCCATGTAAATCTTTTGAAGCCTTATTTTTCTCCTGCATCTTCTGTGGGGTTAGTAACCACTGTGTCAGATGATTTTTCACATTTGCGTGGGGAGGGGACTTCTTTTTCACAAAGTTCCTCTTTGAATTGTATGGGGGATGATTGTGTTCACTTTCCTTCTCGAGGGGTTGTTGAAGGACGATTGAATAACTCTGAGATGTATTCAAAATTGGCCCATCATTTACCCCATCTATCTCTCTCTGAGAAAAATGACATTCTTCAGTTAGTGGAGTCTTTTCCTCACTTGTTTTCTGATGTGCCTACTTGCACTACAGTGATTGAACATGACATTGATGTGGGTTCTGCTTCACCAATTAAGCAGCATGCGTATAGGGTAAATCCTGTGAAACGGGACTTGTTGAAAAAGGAGGTGACTTACTTATTAGATCACAATTTGGCTGAGTCCAGTTTTAGTGCTTGGAGTTCACCTTGTCTCCTTGTAAATAAGCCCGATGGATCCTACAGATTTTGTACAGACTATCGCAAGCTTAATTCTATTACTAAGCCTGACTGCTATCCTTTACCCCGCATAGATGATTGTGTGGATAGAGTGGGGTCTGCGAGGTTTGTGAGCAAATTTGATCTTTTAAAAGGATACTGGCAGGTTCCACTAACTGTTAGAGCAAAGGAACTGTCTGCATTTGTGACACCTGACGACTTCCTCCAATATCGGGTTATGCCGTTTGGGGTTCGAAATGCTCCAGCCACCTTCCAGCGCCTTATAAATAAGGTGTTGTCTGGTTTATCTGACTGTGAGGCTTATTTGGATGATGTGGTTTTGTATAGTTCATCTTGGTCAGATCACCTAGTCCAAATAAGGGAGTTGTTTGTTCGGTTGACTGAGGCTTCTTTAACTTTAAATTTGGCCAAGTGTGAATTTGGAAAAGCTACTGTTACCTATTTAGGGAAAATAGTAGGGAATGGACATGTTCGCCCCATTGAAGCTAAGATTGAGTCCATCTGTGCTTTTCCAGTGCCTACAAATCGCAAAGAATTGCGTAGGTTTCTGGGAATGGCCGGATATTATCGTGGGTTTTGCCCAAACTTTGCCTCTATTGTAGCACCCTTGACCGATCTTATAAGTCCAAAAGTATCCTTTAATTGGACTACTGTTACTCAACAGGCATTTGATGGAGCTAAAGCACTGTTGGCTAGTGCGCCTGTGCTTGTTGCACCAGATTTTTCTCAACCTTTTTGTTTAGCTGTTGATGCCAGTGATACTGGAGTTGGAGCTGTTCTCCTACAGAAAAGTCAGGATGGAGTAGAACATCCAGTATGTTATTTTTCAAAGAAATTCAATGTACATCAGCGAGTTTACTCTGTTGTGGAAAAGGAGACGCTTGCTCTTGTTTTGGCTATCCAACATTTTGAAATCTATCTGGGATCATCTGTAAGTCCAATCGTGGTTTATACTGACCATAATCCTTTGGTGTTTTTACACCGAATGAAGGATCGTAATCAGAGATTAATGCGGTGGAGTCTCTTTTTGCAACCATTTTCCCTTGACATTAAACACATCCGGGGTAGTGAAAATGTTATTGCTGATGCTCTATCTCGAGCATGAGGATATATATTTTGTTGTTTCTCCTTTTCCCCTTCCTCCTTTTTTTTTTTTTTTTTTTTGCATTCCTTAGAGGAATACATTTTGTGGGGGAGGTGTTACGCCTGCCTGTTTACCTCTTACTGGTTTTCGTTACTTAGTGCAGGTAAGTAGTTGGGCACAGGTGGTCTAGAATTCCTAATTAACTCACTATAGGTATAAAGACTTGTGACTTGGCTTATCTTTCTCTCTTCTCTCTCACATTATTTCTTTTGTTTTCTCATATTTATCATTAGTGCCCTTTTTTGTTTATTTAGTAACCACACGCGCGTGTTTTGTTTTCCCTAGACGTCGGTTTCTTTTTGATTGTTTAATATTTGTTTTGTCTGGTTTAACAATAAATTGGTATAGTGTTAAAACACTTGTTGTTTGCCTCTTTTATGTTGCGGTGTATGAGCCAGCCGTAACAATATCAGAATGTATGTTTATAGACAAATCTGTGTAACGTTATATGAATTGCAGTTTCTGTTAAGGAGGACGGTACTAATGAGGTGTGTTGTGTTTTTTTTTTTTTTTTTTTTTTTTGCATCCTTCAGCTGAATCACAGCGAGTTTGAAGGCGTGTGTGTTTATTGTCTGTCCTCTATCAATAAACTGCAGGTATGTGTATCACATAAGAAAAGAAACCGCTATACAATCTAACAAATTGAGATATATTGGCTGTGATATCGAAGTAAATGAATGTACTGTTGATTAAGTTTATTTTATCGTTTAATTTTTGTGTGAATGTCAGTTTCCATAAGGAAGACACAGAAAGACAATGTTTTGTCTTGTGACTTGTGACCTGTGACTGGAGAGAGTCAGCTGAATCACAGCGAGTCTGAAAGCGTGTGTGTGTTAATTGTCTGTCCTCTTAATAAACTGCAGACTCGCTTCCCCAAAGAGCCTGGTGTCAGTAGTCCATTTGTGGTGCTGAGTGAAGTCTGCTACAAGAGGCATTAAAGGTGCCATAGAATGCATTGGCACAATATTTTAAATTGTTCTCTGATATCTACATAGAAGGCATGTGGCTTAGGTAAGGGCAAAAATTCTCCAGAAACGGTTTTCATGTCCATTTACAACCCTAGGATTTGTCCCTAGAATGAAATGGTCTGTTATTAGCTTATTTGGAAGGGTCATGAATAATAATGTTGAGCTCTGCTCTGATTGGCTGTTTCACAGTGTGGCTCATTTCAGTAGCTCACATAGCAGGAAGGAAAACACAGGGAAAATATATATTTCAATACTTTCTCGCGCAGTTATATCGTCGGGTAATTATGCTGTATATTCTTCAATAGCTTTTGGATTATTGCAAAAAAATAAGCTCCGCGTTCAATCATAGTTCATGAAACTTACACGTTTTGTCCATCAAGATAATCTTCACAAAATATTATAACATGAATTTTGAAGCCTAAATAAAAATGCCATAACTTAAAAGCTAAACTTATGCTATAAATGAACTACACCACCATGCTTTCGACAATTTTTTTTTCAAACTTATTTTCAGTAACCTTTTCATATAAACTGGAATAAATACAAAACTAGAGCCAAACTAAAACTCAAATGAGACATTAGTAATAAATAGTATAGTGAATAAATGAAATAATCATAACTAAAGGACATATGAAAGCACGTATTTCTGTACATTTTGAAATAAGGTGCATTAAAAGTCAATAAATCCTTAATATGAATATTTTTAATTAAAACTGTGCCTACACGTACTATTACGTAAAATTCTAGTGCATTTAATCTATTAAATGAGAGCAGAGTGAGCGAGTTTTTGGATATGGCATGATTAAACTTATTTTAGTGAATAAAGTACAACATTTCAGCTATCATTTTTTTAGGGTGGGTACACAATGTTATTTTATCCTTGCTTCTAGAAAATCCTCAGTCTATATGCTTTCTAACAGCTTCATGTGGCAGTAAACATTTAATTTTAACGTGGCTTTAAGCACTATGCATCATTAAAGTTTCACTTTCACCATGACTAAGCCGGTAAATGTGTTTACATGGAACAATTGTAATATGAGTTTACCTTATGGTATGAACCCAGAGTCTCCGTATCAGTAGGGAAGTGATAAAATGAGCATCATCCATCTGAAGACTTGTGAAGCATTTCGGGGCCAAAAAAAAAAAAAAAAAATTGAACAACAATATAAAATGTGGGAAACTATTAATTTGTTATTCTACAATTAATTGTGTTATAAATTATACTACAATTGGAAAATACTATAGATTGATAAACTGTTCGGCATTGATGTTTAATGTCTCTGACAGCACCTGTAGTCCCATTTAGCAACTTGTTAGCAACCGCCTTTTTTAAGAAACATAATTTTAAAAAATCACGAATGGGGTGTAACTGGTGTGTTTTATGTTGTAGAATAAAATGTGAAAGTATCTTGAGCTTGTGTGAACCACAGAATTTATTTTAGGGGATTTAACCAAAAACCCATTGACTCTGGGACGATGGAACCGGAAGTGCTAAAATGCTAACTCGCTTCCGTGTTTTTGCCTACAAAGTGACGTCATAGTTCCACCACTCTATTCTATATCGATAAAATCACAGGACAACAAGTTTCTGAGCTCCTGAATGTTTCTGTTTGCACAGCTCGATCTCCGATCTCTGTGTGTGTTTGTGTGTGTGTGCGTCAATTAATGCAGCACATTAATAGGCCTATATAACTACGGGTGGGACAAAATATCAATATGACGATATATCGTTGTCTGTTATATCAATACACTGGCGCCAAATATCGATATTTTAATTAATACAGTAATGCGCTCTAAATAGTTTTCCCTGCTCCCAGTGTCTAAAAATGCGTGGAAATCGCAGCCGCGCCATTTTCACCTTCTTTCCAAAGTGCTTTGAGCAACCATGAACTGCGTTCTCTATGAAGATAGGGAAGCATGCACTGTAAAAAAATTCAAGCGGTTTCAACTAATTATTATTTAGTAACTAGTTCCACAGAAATTTTACGTTCAGTCAATTTCTGACTTCAAAGTGTTGCCTGAATTGTTATTATTTAGTTGGCTCAAACTTTACGGAAATTTTATAGTGCACGTGTTTTTATTAGTTGAGTCAACATTAGCATAGCTAATTGTTGATTGAATGAATTATTTTCAAATCTAATGTTTTTCAAATATATTTGTGTAGACTTAATATGTCCTCTCAACTAAGGCCAAGCAATAAAATTAGTTCAACTTAAATATTTTTGCCCTTCCAACATTGTTAATTGGATATTTCACAGTGTGAGGAACCTTGTTAGAGCCGTAATGCGGTCCAGAAGTGTGCAGTGTGTGTGCTTGCTGCACGTCTACATTTGAAAAAACGAACTTGAGCACGCAAAAGACGCAATGTGAACGGATATTTTTTTAAAAAAAATTTTTTTGATAATACTGTAGATATAGATATAGTATAGATATTAATGTAGATTTTTATCTGAACATTTAATGTATAAAAATAGCATGCATTTTCAAAAAGGGGAGTGTATGAAAGTAAATTAATGCCTAAAATATTTGCATACGCAGGGTAAGATTTGTGAAAGTGTACATAAGACTGTAAGCGTAAATTAAATTTGCATGCGTAAGAG